>JAVGWX010000012.1:83026754-83221754 GCA_036924085.1 Ariolimax columbianus
GTTACGAGAGAGACTTGAGTGGGAGAGCTGGTCAATGATTACGTTTCTTAAATGTCGCCTGTTACGAGAGAGACTTGAGTGGGAGAACTTGCCAAGGATCGCATTTCTTAAATGTCGCCTGTTACGAGAGAGACTTGAGTGGGAGAGCTGGTCAATGATTACGTTTCTTAAATGTCGCATGTTACGAGAGAGACTTGAGTGGGAGAGCTGGTCAAGGATCACGTTTCTTACAAATCGCCTGTTAATAGAACAAAGTTCTGCAAAATACCTGCAACATGATGATGAGTCAGATCAATGTTAGAAGTAACTCGATACAGCTGGTCATTCCCCACCCATCTTCAGACGTCAACTTGAATATATTCAAAATAAAAAGCAGTGGGCACACCCTGAACTTGTAGGTCTCTCGGCAGGGCTTATCAAGGAATTGTAAATGTTTCTTTGCATTTCTTATCTTGTCTACTTTTCAGTCCCTGTTAAGCGTCCATTTTATCAAGCTTGTTCAGATAGGGTAGATGATTTGTTAGTTGCCCGAGACTTGTATGAGGTGTCAATATACCCGCCGCAGCACGTTTACCGCTTCATTTTGAACACAGCATAAATTAACTAATGTACGTTTAAATAGCGTTCTCAACGTTAACAATGGATATACAAACATGATAGGTACATATAAAGCAGTGTTATAGCATACACTGTGGTCGAGGATGAAGTGTTAGAGAGGTCGTTGTACAAAGCGTCAGCTTTTAAAGAGGGAGGTGATAGTTCTCTTTGTCGATGTCTTTTTTTCATAACAGCAAGTATGGTACCCATTTACAGCTGAGTTGACTGGAGCATGCTAACAGCCAGAATCCAACTTGTCCCCATTGTTGTAAGAAAAGAGCGTTATATTATTAGGCTGCTTAGACGGATACAAACCATGGCCATCTGTATTACAGACGCTATGTACAAACATAGTAAACCACACAATTCTGGAATGGATGCACACTATGGAGATAGGAGACTAACGTCTGGTCAGGCTAAACATACTGATCGGACAATATTAGTGAGAGTCAGATGAGAGAGGAGACTAACGTATGGTCAGGCTAAACATACTGATCAACAATAATAGTGAAAGTAGGTGGGGATAGGAGACTAACGTCTGGTCAGGTTAAACATACTGATCCGACAACGTTAGGGAGTCAGGTGAGAGAGGAGACTAACGTCTGGTCAGGTGAAGTATGCTGATCGGACAATGTAAGTCAGGGTCAGGTGAAGTATGCTAATCGGACAATGCTAGTCAGGGTCAAGTAACAGATAATGATCAAAGATTGCTATTCTGGGTCAGGGACACATGCTGATCAAGACCCTCAATTTACTTCCAACCCGGTTACCATGGAAACAGACTGTTAATGAAATTGGATCAACGTGATCGCAATTGTAGTGAACGTCCCGCAGATAAAACCTTGCACAGAACAACCGCTTGGAGGTTTATCATTCCACCTTCATCAGCACGTTTGGGGTATAAGGAAAGCTACTACAATCCGCCACCCAACTGTCCTCTTAGGGCGCATAAAATAGTAATCTTACTCATAGCATGCATTCAGCAACAATAACAATCGCAAGAGATGACTAAACGTGCTGCAAATAATAGACATACAATTAACCTGGCTAATTCAGGCTAAAAACAAATATAAATAAAATCAAAATACCGAACACTTCTCAGACAAATGGAAATATTACTTACTTACTTACTTAGTCGCTCCTCTTCTACCGTGAGGTGTAGAGGTTTGCCAAAGAGAACGCCACCCTGCTCTATTCGCCGTCTTTTTCCTGGAATCTTTCCAATCCAGCCCTCTATCACTTAGAGACTGTCGTATGTTGTCTTCCCAACGTACTTTGGGACGTCCTCGGGGTCTGCGTCCTTGACTTTTAATCTTCCATGACCGCTTTGGTATCCGATCTTCTTCCATTCTACAGACATGGCCAAACCACTGTAGTTGGGACTGCTCCACTCGTGTCTGCAGGGGTTGAACTTCAAGATTGCTACGTATTGTCTGGTTACGGATCTTGTCCCTTTTCGTCACCTGAACCGCCTTTCTTAGGTACCTCATTTCTGAAGTTTGTAATTGCCTTTCTTGGGCTGTAGTCATTGCCCATGACTCACATCCATTGGTCAGGACAGGCACATAGGTAGAGCAGTATACGTCCATCTTTGTTTTCCTGCTTATTTCTTTTCTACTGAGGAAACCTCTATTTATTGAATGGAACAGTCTACCTTCTGCTGCCCTTCGTGCAGTTAACTCCTCTTTGATTCATCCCATGCTGTCTATTACCACTCCTAGATATTTAAAGTTGCTGACCTGCTCTAGTGCTCGTGTTCTCAGGGTTATCTGATGTCTCTTTTCATCTCTGGAAATATGGAAAAAATGGAAATATACGGATTCTTAATTCCTTCAGTGTTTTCAATCATCGGTCAATCACAATCTTTCAGCTCAGTGTGGGGTAAGAGGTATTCCACAAATACACGTTAATCCATCCTGTCCGGACAATCCGTTCAAGCTCTGTGCATGTCTTTCCTGTTTTCTTTATGTTATTTCGCGTCTTCATCTCTTGTGGTATGTTTACCACGGGCATTCCATAACACGGACGACTATCGTATAATGGTATCTATTGGTGTCCTTAATGTCTCAAATCCAACCCTAGAACGTTTTCCTGGCTTCATGTTCCACATATTTCAGGCTAGTTATTTTCACCAATTCTACATTATTGATCTTGTCATACCATTTGAGGGACCGGCGTGGTGTAGTGGTTAAGTGACACCACTCACACTCCCAAGGCACTGGCTGTTAACCAGTAGAAGCAAACCATTAGAAAATACAGGTGGAAGCAGCCATTTATATAACATGCCTGCCGAAGTCGAATAAACTGAGCCGACAGGATCACCATAAAAACATAATGCCACGCACAACACCATCAGGGAAAGAGAAAAATAGCAGACGGAAAAAGAATATACACAGATTCCATTGTAATATCTTCAGTCTGCACAGGCACCAATTTGTGAATGTCTGTCTCTTTTGCATGTTGTTATTGCCGTTCTCTATGTTTTACCACCATACAATACATTTGTTGCAGTTCTTTTTACTGAAAGTTTCTACAGAATGAGCTGTGAAAATGGCACGCCACTTAAGCACACCGTTTCAGTCTTTGTATGACGGACAAACATATATATTTATTTTATGTTTTACAGCAGATATATGTACATACACATTCGGCTTGGCGTCGTTCGTTCTAAATCTCACGCTACCAAGCCTTAAAAGGGTAGAATACAGTCCAGAGAACGGAATGCGTTGTGTCGTAGTTTACGGCTTGACTGCAATATTTGCACCTTTCGGTCCAACACATCCGACTTCAGCAAACATTTTTTTAGTACCGGGTTAGCATTCTCTCTTCGATCCCTTCTCCTTAGCCAGTCTGCCCTGCTGCAACCTGTTATCCAGGATCACCGCGTGGAGGTGTAGAAGGGTCTTGACAGCTTTGTTTCGCTGGTCCTGACGCTAGCAATCAGCTATGAGTCGCTGACCACTGCAACTCATGCGCTGCTCAGCATTTTGATCCCACATACACATCTAATTATGATGAACCCTAAAAGGTCCGGTAGCTTATGCTATTGTAATTTCGTCTAATATTAACACAACATCTATCTTAGTACATAAATGTATTTCGTAACTGCCCGCTCATGTTTGTCCATCTTTCTTTTTTTTAGACACACCAATGAAATAAACAATTTTCCGAAACCACAAGACGACATAACAACTAAGAGCAGCCTGAATGATTGTACGGAGAGCGGCTCACATGGAATGCACCCAAATACTGCCATGGAACCTAGCTTCTTTCTGGCAAACGGTAATTTCGTTTAATATGATTCTTTATACACGACTATTTCTAGTCAATGAGTAAATGCTGGATTATTTTTTGTTACGAAGTAGCTAAAAGGTGAAATCGATTTTCATTGTTTTCTTATATAGCTACACGGGTATTTGTACAAGACGTGTTCACATGAAACCGGACATACTGCAATAAGTGAACATACGTACATTGCGCTCGATGAGGTCACTTTTGGTGTGAACAGCACATACCAACCGTCAACTTTTCAAAATTGCATTATCCTCCAAATCATAGTTTTCTCAGCAGACCGTTGAAAACATGGCTGGTGTGATACAGAATCCGCCCGGAGTTGATCAGCGAGCGGTGATTCTGTGTCTAACATATGGAATATGATGGCCAGTTGACATTCATCGCAGAATGCAGGCAGTCTATAGGGACAAAAGTGTGTCGAAGACAACAGTGAAGAACTGGACAACGATGTTTAAAGAAGGACGCGAGTTAACGAAAGATCTTCCGAGACCAGGTCAGGCACATATTGTAGCGTTAACTTCCGTCCTTCTTTAAACATCGTTGTCCAGAGACTAAACACATATTTCCTAATATCTAATCTGGACCATTCTTTAAGTAATTGGTAGCTGTGTCCTTTTGTTCTAGTTGGCTTTTTTTTTTTATTTTGTTCGTTCCTTCGATTGTCTTATAAACTTGCATTAAATGACCTAAAATTCTACTTTTATTTCTAGACATTTTAGGCCGGTTTTTTTTTAGTCTTTCCCCATAACTGTAATTCTAAAACCTCACTATCAGCTGTGTCGCTCTTCTATGTATCCTTGCCAGCATGTTTATATCTCCTCTATGATAAGGACTCTACACCTGTACACAGTACTCCGATCTAGTTATAACTAATGCTTTATACCGTTTGACTATCACTTCCTTGCTCCTATGTTTAATATTTCTTTTCATGATACCTAAGATTCCATTTGCCTTTTTCACTTCTACCTGGACTTGCTCACTCACCTTACCTGCATAATCTATTATAACCCCTAGGTCCCTTTCCTTTTATCTGTTCCTAATAATATGCTCTTCTATTCTGTAATACTATTCAAGGTGTAGAATGACAGATGCTAACCTGAAGAGCTGAAGTCAGGTCAGGTTAGGTCAGGTCATCCCGTAACCGGTGAGGTCGTTTGGGCACACATGAAGAAGACATCCTCACAACCCCACGCCACCCCTCTATGTTAGATGCCGCTGCCTGTGACTCTTCTGGTCGGAGACTGGTCCATTCTTTTATGATGTCCTCCCATCTCTTTTTGGGCCGGTTTCTTCGTCGTCTGCCATGCACCTTTCCGTGGAGGATTGTATTTGCAAGACCATTTGATCTCGATATGTGACCGTACCAAGCGAGTATCCTTCTTTTGACAGTTGTCAAGAGATCTTCGAAAGGCTTTATTGCTGTTGTAATTATATTTCGTATTTCCACATTTGTAACACGATCTTTGTACGTGACGTTTAAAAGTTTTCGGAAACATCTCATCTCCAAGGCCTGCATCCTTCGTTGAAGGTCAGCTGTAACTGTCCATGTCTCACACTCATAAAGGAATATTGACAGGACCAGTGTACGCATTAATCGTATTATCGTGCGTAGTGCTAACCGTTTATCTTGCCAGATTTTGTTAAACCGTGCAAGCGCCGCTGTTGTATGTGCTTTTCTGGCCAACACTTCATATTTTCATCCAGAAGTTCTCAATCAATATTACCTTTTTTTATTAGCAATCGTCATACATTCTTATTTATCATTCTTGTTCTTCTTCTTCTTCTTTGTGTTCTTCTTCTTCTTCTTCCTCTTTTTTTCTTTCTCTTCTGGCGTCAACGGATGCTATGCTTCTAGCCTGGTGAGTTTTATGAAAGAGACTGTACGTTTGAGGTCTTCACCAGTACAGCACGGCATTTCCAGCATTGTCTCTGCCCCGGCCCAGACTGCCTCTCTTTGATCTGTGTAAGTGTGGCAGACTTCCAAGAGATGTTCTTGTGTATGTCAAAGAAACGAGGGTCAAGTAGAGTGGGGTGCATAAGAGGACAGAGCTGAAGTGTGTTCAAGAAACGAGCTGCAGTAACCATAAATATTCACACACTTCGTCATCTTCTAAGAGAAACATCACTTATGGGTGTGTCTAGAGTGCAGAAAGATCACTTCTTAAGAGGAGAACAGAACAGTTTAGTTATCACACGTTTAAAGAACAACATATCCATTTCTCGTTAATTACCCCTACGTTTCTCTCCCTTTCTAGCGTCTCCTGATGGTGATTGGACAACAGGTCAAAATAGCTTTTATGATCTGAGGTGTGTCGGTACACAGACCATCAACAGCAGCAAGATCAGTAGACGCTACACGAAGAAACAAATCAGCCGAACTATTTATAAATCTTACTTAGGGAAAACAGCGGCTATAAGGAAGAGAAGCTCTAGCGTAGGACCAACAAGCCCGAGCTCTGAAGTGGTTGAGCCAGCAGCTCCCAGCCCACGAGCATCCGTTGTCCCGACCACCTCACGAGCATCGGTTGTACCGACCACGTCGCGAGCAATGGCTCTACCGATCACCTCACGATCGTCGGCTGAACCGACCACCTCACGACCATCGGCTGTACCGACCACCTCACGACCATCGGCTGTACCGATCATCTCACGACCATTGGTTGTACCGACCAGCCCACCAGCATGGGTTGTACCGACCAGCCCACATGCATCGGCTGTACCGACAAGACAACGAAGCAGTGGTGCAGGTAAGTGGAACACACTTTCGGGATGATTGCATTACAACATTTTTGTCTTTTGTAAAAACGGATTTGTGTTTCCTTTCATCGCCCTAATTTGGCAAGAACGGCTCTTTGAAGCTTTCTGTTCATAGGTTCGAAAACATTCTTCTGTGCGAAAAGACAAAATATAACATACAACAAAGTCTAACTCCGTCTTTATTTAGTTTAGACAATTTTTTTTAAAGTTGCAGCGTTCAGCGACTCATAACTGACTGCTAGCGTTAGGGTCAGGGACTCATAGCTGACTGCTAGCGATAGGGTCAGTGACTCATAGCTGACTGCTAGCGTTACGGCCAGCGACTTTTCATAGCTGACTGCTAGCGGTAGGGCCAGCGACTCATAGCTGACTGCTAGCGTTACGGCCAGCGACTCATAGCTGACTGCTAGCGGTAGGGCCAGCGAATCATAGCTGCCAAAATCCTTCTACACCTCCACGTGGCGATCCTGGTTAACAGGCTGCAACAGGGCAGACTTGCTAATTAGAAAAGATCGGAGAGGGAAGGCTAACCCAGTGCCCAAAGACGCCATGTTGAAGTCGGATGTGTCAGACCGAAATGTACAAATATCGCAGTCAAGCTGTAAACTATGACACAACGCATTCCGTTCACTGTAATGCATTCTGCTACTTGCAAATCCCTTATCAAAACTTGGTAGTTAGAGATTGAGGAAGAACTAAGCGGCAAAATAATACGTTTAAAATAAGGCGAGGCTGCGGCGGTACTGTGCGTTAAAATGAAGTGTAAAAAAACTGCAAAAATAGATATGGTCAGATACTGCACCTGGACGAAAACAAACAAAACCTACGTTGCGACCAATACGTCTTAATCATAGACAATGGACATGAATAATGAACTCGAGAATCATAGATAAAAGGGAAGCATATATAGGTGGAGAAAATGGATACATAAAGGCGAAGGAAAGGTACTTATCAGAACAATCGCCACATTACTTCTCACGGATTGGAGATCGGATACGGAAATGGATCTCTTACATATGGGAGGGAAGTTTGTGTCAGAATCGGTCTTTACACAGACCTCCGGACTTTTCGGCGGGGTACGCCAAAACATTTCTGTTTGGCTTGGCTTGGCTTCGTTCATTCTCAATCTCCCACTACCAAACCCTGAAAGGGCTTAAGTAGCAGAATTTAGTCCAGAGAACGGAATGCGTTGTGTCGTAGTTTACAACTTGACTGCGATATGTGCACCTTTCGGTCCAACACTTCCGACTTCAGCAAGCATTTTTTCAGTACCGGATTAGCATTCCCTTTTTGATCCCTTCTCCTAAGCCAGTCTGCCATGCTGCAGCCTATTATCCAGGATCACCTCGTGTAGGTGTAGAAGGGTCAGCATCTTGATCTTCATTTCTGTTTGATATTACCATTAACGTTCGCGATGGGTGGTCAGAATTCATGACATGCTGGCTTGCTACGATATCCCCGTAGTAGTGAGCGACAAGTAGGTAAAGAAAAGCATAGCACAACCGCCTAGAGGACCCAGTTCCAACTTTAGCAGCACTCTCTTTTTATGTGCAGAAAGCTATTGCAACCCGCCCCCGAAAACTTTTTCAACTTGTACAAAAGAGTAAAACTACTAATTGTAAACATTCAACAACAACAGCAACAACAAAGACAGAAGTTCTTTGAAGACTGTATACGGTAATTCATTTATGTGTGGCTGCTGTTTCCGCTGTTTGGCATGATGAAGTTGCTAGTCCCATGCACAACCATCGATAATTTTCTCATAAATCGATTAAGAGTGCAATGGCTTACTACTTGTCTACTTTGAATCTTGGAATTAAAGAGACAGGATATGCCTGTTGCCAGGTAACCGAAGGATATCCGTAGCATGTTCTCCATCTTGCAATGTCAACCTTTATTTTTTGCGTTCGCCTCATTTCTCAAATCCCCAAGTCGGTATGCGTTGCACTGTGGGTTTTATTTTGCGCCTGTCGGCCCAATGCATCCGACGTCAGCATGCATTTTATGTAAGTGTCTGCTTCCTCCTGCATTTTCTAAGGGTTTGCTTCCCCGGGGTAACGGCCGGTGCTGTGATGGGGATCGAACGCAGCACCTTCTGGTCGTGAGCCGCGTCACTTAACCACTAGCCCACGCCGTCCCCACCAACATCTACTTCCTGAGTTTACTACGCCTGGAGAAAGAAAGACCCGGTTAGAATTTGATTACTTTTTAGAATATTGCCCAGAAAGCGGCATACAATCCAATCTTATCAATTTTAAACCCCAATGGTTCGTTAAGTGGACAGTTTGTCCACGGGATCTCCGTGTTTTTCGCCAGTCTCCAATAAGACCAGAGACCAGTGGACGCTTGAAACATGTGAGATTCGAAGAACCCTGACGTCATGCTTACGTATCTTGGTATCATGTTCCTTAACCTCTCAGCTACCCCCCGCCCCTCCTCTTCTCCCACCACCCATTTGTTGCTTATAAATCTTTCCAAAAGGGATGCTGGGGTTCAGATAGATATTCTTATCAAAGCAAAGCGTCAGGAGGAGACAACACAATCATATTTAGGAATAATGTGTTTTAAAAACTAAAATACCACAAATAGATACCAGTATGACGTACGAAGAGTCAAAACGGCTTATCAAAGCCAGGTACATGTCCAAATGGGAAACCGAACATACTGGTTACACCAAAAACGATGCCTATTACCAGTTGAACCGAAGAGAGCAGGTCGTTGTCTTCAGACTTCGCACTGGCCACAACAGACTGAGGTACCACCTCTTCAACAAATTGAAGATAGGGTGTACCGACGAATGCCCGTGCGGTACTGGTAAAATGACCACTGAACATCTGCTGCAGAACTGCCCGACATACGAGGATCAGAGAGAGCAGATGTGGCCATTGCCAGTGGAACTGCAAGACAAGCTCTATGGTAGTGGCGAGAGTCTCAGGATGACCGCCGCTTTTTTCGAGAAAATAATGGTTACTGTCTGACTGTGTACGCAGAAGAAGAAGAAGAAAAACTAAAATAATATTTTTACTTTTCCTTGCGCATAATTTGTTGATGCTCTTATCAAAGTTTAGTTTACAAATCATTTTTTGCTTTTCAGTTTTATCTTTTACTCAGTGGTAGATAGTTTCGCAATTTACATTATTTATTTAAGCGTATTACATTTATTTTTAATTTCAAGGAATAGGTCAAGTTTCAAGTATGACTCAGCCAGTCAAGAGACCACTCAGCTTTCATGGTTCAACCGTTATCAAGCCTATAGAGCAAGTCTATAATGGGCCATTAATTCGACGATCAAATAGTGCCAGAAGTCGGCGACCAATGGTTGTCTACTCACCAACATTCCCAGGACGTATGTTTTGATTGACAAGGCTCATTTTGTTGTCTACATCGCTTTCATCACGATTTTGTTGACGGCATTTTTCTTTATAATATCATTATTGACAGTCGATACCACTTATTTTCTTCATGTTTAAATTTTGCTCCATACAAAGTATGGTACCACAACTGCAATTGTTCACTCAATTAAGCAAATATTAAGCATTCTGTGTTCTCTTGCAGAAGTTGTCTCTGTAGTAGTTTGTCTTACAGGAAGAGTTTGCTAGAATTACCCACTCACATATTTAGTACACGTTCCACCATATGCTTAAACGATTATATGGCTCTGTTATTTGTAGCGAGTAGCGTGGGTTATGCTTAAGTATGTATTATTTTATTTTATTTATTTTACGGATAGTTCATATCAGTTTATAATATATATATATATATATATATAATACATCTTGAGTTGCCTCGAGTAATCTTGACTATTGTTTTGCCATTGGTTCAAGGTAGCTCGGGACCAGCGCGTGAGGTCGATGGCAAGCAAGGTTACTTCTACAATATAATTCAATTACAGCTAAAGGTTACATCATCAAGACACAACCATCTGTCCATGTGGTCATCATCGCTTGCAATGGGGAACTAATAATAATAATATTTATATTTATTTCATGTACTTCATTACTCAGCTCTCTGCAGAACACCGTAGGCTGGTCACACAGTGTATCCCATATCACTGCACTGAGTGCAATGAAGCTGCAGACATACTAGCAAAGTGTGGAGGAGCACCCACACAAACAGACCTGAGCATGACATATAGTGAGGCTAAGACAATAATATAAACCAACTTAAAGATTCAGAAACAGTAGACTTTGCGATCTATAACCAGATGGAACATAAGTAGAAATAGAAGCAAGGACCGAACAAGTAACATCAATTCTCACAACACTGATATGAATTACGAAGAAATTTAATATAATGGTAGATACTAACATCAGATTTAAGCGATCGTTGATTATGTCCGTGTTGCTGTATGCATTGGGGGTCGCTGTAGTCAAGGGGTTAAGGCACTCGCCTTTTGCAGCGATAAGCGGAAACGATGGGCTACCGCGTTCCGGAAGTTTCAAGAAACCATTGTTTTCAAGGGAGGTAAGACCAGAGTGCCTATATCGTCTCCAGTCGTCTCGACCAATAGTCTTGCCACTGATACAAGGTAACTCGGGATAAGGGTGAGATTGATGACCAGCGCATTCACTTCCTCACTATAATCCAAATACAGCACACATCACATTATTACGTTTTCCTAAGTGAGTGCGAAATATTAAAAATTAATTCCAGCTGTAAATATGTCTGTTCTTGCTAAGAAACAACATTGTAAAAAGATTAAGAGTAATATACAATTACGAATAGTCTGATTTAAAAAAATCAAAATAAGTAACTTAACTTAACGTCTTTATACTGGTTTAGAAGACTCTGCAGAGCTTGTATACAGCCCTTTTCTTTTACATTTCATTGCTCTAAATGCTACTTCCTGTGGCAATGCAATCCAAGCATTCACCACTCTCTGACTAAAAATGTGTTTTATCAAATCTAGACCTTGCTTTAGTTAATGTATAACTATGCCCTCTTGTTCGTGTAGGCTGTTGTATTTTGAAAAGTAAACTTGTTATAGTCTAACGTATCCTTGATTTTGTTATAAACCTGTATTAAATCACCTCGATTTCTTTGGCCGTTTTGTCTTAGTCTTCCCTCATAACTGTAATTCTGGAATCACACTATCAGCTTTGTCGCTCTTTTTTAAAATCCTTTCCAGCATGTTTATGTTTCCTAATGCGATAAGATCTCCACATCTGCCCACATTACTCCAATCTAGGTCTGACTAATTTCTTATACAATTTGACTTTCTCTGAGAGATATATTAATTATAATTTTATTGTTAATATGGTTAAAAATTATAGTGACAGCAAAACAAATGTATGAGCCAAATGAAACAAAAGACACAATATTTAATAAAACTGTAACAGTGCATGTGGAACAAAGCACATTGTACCATTCCTAGTTTGCAACAAAAGCCAAACGGACAAGAAAATAAACATCTTTGCAATAACTCAATGCTCCAAGTTCCAGATAGTTTTCTACTTCTTCTTCTTCCTCGTTCATCTTCATACCTCAACTTCAATGACTCTAACAAAGGCAGCAGTCGACTCAAGGATCTGTAGGCTTCCGTAACAGCTTCTCGTGGAAGGAAACTGGCCGTCGCCAAGTGCTACTTCTTTTGTCGGTATACAATGGACAGGACTGCAAACTATGAAGACATACAATTTACTGCAACATCACAGAACTCCTAAATTGCGGGAAGTCTTTAAAAAAAAGCTGCGACAAAGTTAAAGGTAACGAAATACTAAACAATAATTAGACTAAACAGAAAATACACTAACTGTGCAGGGAACTACATCTCTAAATACCTGAGCTGCCCAGTGTATCCCCACCCCTCCCACTTAACCCCTAACCATCACCGCTGCCCCCACCCCTTCCTATCCGCCCATTTTACAAACGAAGACGACATGATACAATATCCAACAACATGTTTCGAGAAAGGACAGAACCAGAAAAGTTAACATAACACATACCTATCATAACACCTACCTATCATAACACCTACCTATCATAACACCTACCTATCATAACACCTACCTATCATAACACCTACCTAACATAACACCTACCTATCATAACACCTACCTATCATAACACCTACCTATCATAACACCTACCTAACATAACACCTACCTATCATAACACCTACCTATCATAACACCTACCTATTATAACACCTACCTATCATAACACCTACCTATCATAACACCCACATATCATAACACCCACATATCATAACATCTGAAACAACATAAGAATCCAAGATATAACTTTGACAAGAAGGAACACAAGTAACCGTCCAAAACACGGACACGCATTACGTATGAGTATAAACACAAATTAAAAACAATGAAAAAAAAACAAACTTCAAAATCAAATCGAATTCGGTATCGTCAAACTTATGATAAGAATATACAACGGGCTTGTCATAAGTCTTACCCTGACCATGAAGAAGTAGGAGGAGAAAGTTGAAATTTGGCACAGTGATTATTTCTTTTCACCACCTGAATGTATACATTTCTGCCCGCTCTGTGTGACCTTGCAAGACCTTTAGAATAATGTAACCTATTTTTCGAACTAAACCAGTTATCACAAGCCAGTATGACATCTTCGTCACTGTCAAAATGATTTCATTTCAGTTTTTTTTAAAGTTTTGGAAAAAGAAAAATCTTTGTCATAATGGTGAACACAAGTCTCTTCTACTGTCCCCATGTTCGGCAACATGTTTTTCAACCGACACATTTTGAGCAACTGGCCACATCAATCAACCCTCGTTTGTTTCAGTTCACATGTCAGCAGACGCCGGACCCAGCGGGCACACACTTTTCTCATGTTCAGTCTGTTGTGTGAAATTCTAAAAACTACTTTCATTCAGTTTTACTGACCTAGATATCTCTGCAAACTTCATGTTCCTATCCTGGTCAATGCTTTTCTTCACTCTTGCAGCATTTTCATAGCTGCACTCTGATGATGCTCTTCCTAATCTTTGAAGATCAGCAACATGGGAACGGCCACACTTAAACTGCCTACACCATTTTTTTTACAGAAGCATACGAAGGACATAATTCCTCAAACACTGGTTCCATCTCCCTGTGAATTTCTTTAGGTGTTTTTCCCTGCAAGATCAAGAATGTTATCACAGTTCTGGGCTCTATTTCTCCATTGTTCTGCAAACCGTTAGAGTAGCAGATCCGGTCAATAAGTTGTATTGCGCCATGCACCATACCGGATAAACTCAACAAGGAGGGAAATTCATACTTCTCAAGTCCAGTACAAATTGAATAAACTACATAGGAGCCATATTTCAACTTTCTCCATCTACTCCTTCATAGTCAGGGTAAAGACTTATGACAAGCCCCTTGCATATTACGGAAATTGAAAATGATAATAAATTTATATAGAAAAAAATTGAATTAGACAATTAACAGAAAAGCGGAGATAACTGCAGAAACAACATTGACACACTCAAATAGATAGAGAAGTGAATAAACTCAAAAGCAAACAACAATAATTATAAACAAATAAATGGAAATAATAATGGTTACAATAAACATGAACAGTAGTATTTATGCGCAAAAGGAGGAGTTTGGAATGATAGTACAGAAGGAGTGGATAACTACAAACTTTCACGAACTTCTGTAAATCTACTAACATGCAGGAGAGTGATTCTGATTGATTAGTGATACGAAGTGGGATATCAGTTTGGGGTTTACTCTTCTGGTGTGTATGGTCAGGTCGTTGTATGTTGTTGGCGTGTGTGGTCAGGTCGTTGTATGTTGTTGGCGTGTGTGGTCAGGTCGTTGTATGTTGTTGGCGTGTGTGGTCAGGTCGTTGTATGTTGTTGGCGTGTGTGGTCAGGTCGTTGTATGTTGTTGGCGTGTGTGGTCAGGTCGTTGTATTGTTGTTGGCGTGTATGGTCAGGTCGTTGTATGTTGTTGGCGTGTGTGGTCAGGTCGTTGTATTGCTGTTGGCGTGTATGGTCAGGTCGTTGTATGTTGTTGGCGTGTGTGGTCAGGTCGTTGTATTGCTGTTGGCGTGTATGGTCAGGTCGTTGTATGTTGTTGGCGTGTGTGGTCAGGTCGTTGTATTGCTGTTGGCGTGTATGGTCAGGTCGTTGTATTGTTGTTGGCGTGTATGGTCAGGTCGTTGTATTGTTGTTGGCGTGTATGGTCAGGTCGTTGTATTGCTGTTGGCGTGTATGGTCAGGTCGTTGTATTGTTGTTGGCGTGTATTGTCAGGTCGTTGTATTGTTGTTGGCGTGTATGGTCAGGTCGTTGTATTGTTGTTGGCGTGTGTGGTCAGGTCGTTGTATTGCTGTTGGCGTGTATGGTCAGGTCGTTGTATTGTTGTTGGCGTGTATTGTCAGGTCGTTGTATTGTTGTTGGCGTGTATGGTCAGGTCGTTGTATTGTTGTTGGCGTGTGTGGTCAGGTCGTTGTATTGTTGTTGGCGTGTATGGTCAGGTCGTTGTATTGTTGTTGGCGTGTATGGTCAGGTCGTTGTATTGTTGTTGGCGTATATGGTCATGTCGTTGTATTGTTGTTGGCGTATATGGTCAGGTCGTTGTATTGTTGTTGGCGTGTATGGTCAGGTCGTTGTATTGTTGTTGGCGTGTGTGGTCAGGTCGTTGTATTGTTGTTGGCGTGTATGGTCAGGTCGTTGTATTGTTGTTGGCGTGTATGGTCAGGTCGTTGTATTGTTGTTGGCGTGTATGGTCAGGTCGTTGTATTGTTGTAGGCGTGTATGGTCAGGTCGTTGTATTGTTGTTGGCGTGTATGGTCAGGTCGTTGTATTGTTGTTGTGGTTGAATGCCGACACTATAGTAGGATTACTTTTGTGTGCGCCCTGAGAAAGGACGTTAAGTGGCGGGTTGTCATAGCTTTCCTCACATTTCGAAAGTGCTGTCAGTTCCTTTGCCGATTATTTCGCAACACACAGAACAGCCACATTATGAGAATGGAGATGGAGCCAGATATCGCAGTTCTGAGATTGCTGTCTGAAATCTCTTTAACGGGGCAGTCATCGTTTGAGACAGCCTATCATTTTTTTGGAGTGTAAAAAACGGGAAGCTACGACAAGGGGATATCAGTCGAAGACGTGCCATATCTCTATGGGCTAATGTGCACCTGATATATTACGCATTATGGGGTTTCACACAATGAAAGCGCTTACTTCATTACTTAACAAGCACTTATTGACAAATTATGTATGGATAAAGATGACACATTATCTGCTGATTCATGGATGTTGACACTGTTAATAAATCAGAAATTCCCAGACATCCGATATATGAAATCAAACACGAGTCTAGCAGAATTGGTCTCATCACGGGACTGAGAAGATGTGTATTCAACCAACGATCTACAGGAACCATCGATGTCCAGGTCTTTGACCATTTACTGAAAGAGACTGAACATCTATAGGTATTTCAAGAGTACAACGAAATAGATTCCTAACTATAGAACTGAGCAGTAGATTTACTGTCTTGGTCCTGTTGGGGTTAGCGGTAAGATATACTGTCTTGGTCCTGCTGTGGTTTGCGGTAAGATTTACTGTCCTGGCCCTGTTGGGGTTAGCGGTAAGATTTACTGTCCTGGCCCTGTTGGGATTAGCGGTAAGATTTACTGTCTTGGACTTGTTGGGGGTTAGCGGTAAGATTTACTGTCCTGGCCCTGTTGGGGTTTGCGGTAAGATTTACTGTCCTGATCTTGTTGGGGTTTGCGGTAAGATTTACTGTCCTGGACCTGTTGGGGTTAGCGGTAAGATTTACTGTCTTGGTCTTGTTGGGGGTTAGCTGTAAGATTTACTGTCCTGATCTTGTTGGGGTTTGCGGTAAGATTTACTGTCCTGATCTTGTTGGGTTTAGCGGTACGATTTACTGTCCTGATCTTGTTGGGGTTTGCGGTAAGATTTACTGTCCTGGACCTGTTGAGGTTTGCGGTAAGATTAACGGTCCTGGACCTGATGAGGTTTGCGGTAAGATTTACTGTCTTGCAGTTTCTATAACTTTCTTTTATTCCTGTAACATACTGGGTTATGGTTTCTACATCTTTCTTTTATTCCTGTAACATACTGGGGTATTGTTTGTATAGCTTTCTTTTATTCCTGTAACATACTGGGTTATTGTTTTTATAGCTTTCTTTTATTCCTGTAACATACTGGGTTATTGTTTTTATAGCTTTCTTTTATTCCTGTAACATACTGGGTTATTGTTTTTATAGCTTTCTTTTATTCCTGTAACATACTGGGTTATTGTTTTTATAGCTTTCTTTTATTCCTGTAACATACTGGGATATGGTTTTTAAAGCTTTCTTTTATTCCTATAACATACTGGGTTATTGTTTTTATAGCTTTCTTTTATTCCTGTAACATACTGTGTTATTGTTTTTATAGCTTTCTTTTATTCCTGTAACATACTGGGTTATTGTTTTTATAGCTTTCTTTTATTCCTGTAACATACTGGGTTATTGTTTTTATAGCTTTCTTTTATTCCTGTAACATACTGGGTTATTGTTTTTATAGCTTTCTTTTATTCCTGTAACATACTGGGTTATTGTTTTCATAGCTTTATTTTATTCCTGTAACATACTGGGTTATTGTTTTTATAGCTTTCTTTTATTCCTGTAACATACTGGGTTATTGTTTTTATAGCTTTCTTTTATTCCTGTAACATACTGGGTTATTGTTTTTATAGCTTTCTTTTATTCCTATAACATACTGGGTTATTGTTTTTATAGCTTTCTTTTATTCCTGTAACATACTGGGTTATTGTTTTTATAGCTTTCTTTTATTCCTTTAACATACTGGGTTATTGTTTTTATAGCTTTCTTTTATTCCTGTAACATACTGGGTTATTGTTTCTACAGCTTTCTTTTATTCCTGTAACATACTGGGTTATTGTTTTTATAGCTTTCTTTTATTCCTGTAACATACTGGGTTATTGTTTTTATAGCTTTCTTTTATTCCTGTAACATACTGGGTTATTGTTTCCATAGCTTTCTTTTATTCCTGTAACATACTGGGTTATTGTTTTTATAGCTTTCTTTTATTCCTGTAACATACTGGGTTATTGTTTCCATAGCTTTCTTTTATTCCTGTAACATACTGGGTTATTGTTTCTACAGCTTTCTTTTATTCTTGTAACATACTGGGTTATTGTTTCTACAGCTTTCTGTTATTCCTGTAACATACTGGGTTATTGTTTCTACAGCTTTCTTTTATTCCTATAACATGTGAGGTATTGTTTCAATCCTTGATTTTATCAACACTGAAAGTTTCTCCACAATCATCTGGTCTTTGACCTCCGCTAACAGCAAGATATGCAATATCATAATAAAGATCCCGCTAACACGCCAGTCTGGCATATTGTTCATATGGTGTTGGGTTCGAATTTTTCTTGACAACCTGCACAAAGGGAGGGGGGGGGGGGTGCATGTGGTCAACATCCCGTCGATTGCCTTTGCTTTCCTAGATTATTCTGGTACCCAAATGTTCACATTGTGTAGACCACATGTGACATTTTGCGATTTTAAAATCCTGCACCAACTGTGGACCTAACATTTACCAATCCTGACAGCTTCTCCACAATCAGTAGGCCTTCGACCTGTGTTAACGAACGATATACAATGTCATAAGGTAGACATACTTCTGCGATGGAGGGATTATCAAATGGGAGGCTAACGGCTACATCAAACTTAATGCGATCGAATCACAAGCGATCAATAAACCTCAAGATGTTGCTTCCTATGTGGCTATATTCGTTTCCTGCTCGCTTATATCACTGCAGCATTCCGTGTTTGCTCACTGGAAACCGCATGACGTCACATCTAGACGCTGACAATCACTTAAGTTGTGCGGCTTGCAATTTACGACCAAACACGTATAAAATAATTCGGCGGTTGAAGATTATTTTGGCTTTTCACACAAACAAATCTAAAGCAATATAATAATAAAAGGAAAGCAAAGACACATCTAATGTGTTGCACCTCTTGTTAATATTACCTTTATTTATTTACTATTTAATTTATTTTACCTAGTTTGGCAGCACATATAATATGTCAAGTTAGCAGTTGCCGATGTAAAGAACATAATTTGAAAAAAAACTAAAACTAAATTCCAGATAATAAACAGTAGATGATAAACCTGAAAAATCGAGATTCACAAAAAAGTTAGAATATTCAACGCCAATTTCTTCTTCTTCTTCTTCTTCTTCTTCTTCTTCTTCTTCTTCTTCTTCTTCTTCTTCTTCTTCTTCTTCTTCTTCTTCTTCTTCTTCTTCTTCTTCTTCGTACGCTGTTAGACATTAACTTGAATTTGTTCGAAGAAAGCAGCGGTCATCCTGTGGCTGTCGGCACTGCCATAGAGCTTGTCTAGTGTTGCCACTGGTGATGACCACCTGTGCTTTCTCTGGTCCTCGTATGTCGGGCAATTTTGCAGTAGATGTTCAGCTGTCATTTTTCCTGTGCCACAGGTGCATTCGTCAGTGCCATCTATCTTCAGTTTATTGAATACATGGTACCTCAGTCTGTCTTGGCCTGTGCGGAGTCTGAAGTCCACGACCTGCTCTATTCTGTTCAGCTGGTAGTAGGCATCATTTTTTGTGTAGCCAGTATGTTCTGATTCCCATTCAGCCATGTATCTGGCCTTAATAAACCTTTTGGACTTTTCGTAGGACACACTATAGTCTGGTTGTGGTAGTCTTGCACCTTCTTTTGCCAGTCTGTCTGCCTCCTTGTTGCCTTAGATGTTACAGTGGAATGGAACCCACTGTACCACTACTCTTTTTGGTGCGGACTGCTGGCATAGTTTACATAGTACTGCTCTTAAATCATTAAGTTCGGTAGTTTTCTGGCTTTTTAGTGCTGTAACCACGGCCAGGGCATCTGCAAACAGGACTATCTGGTTTTCATTGCTTTCGCCTGTCAGCATTGCTTCTACTGCAGCCTTCAGTGCCTCTGCCTCCGCTCTAAAATCGCTTGAGAATTTTCCAGTTGCCACTGACAGTGTTATTTTTCTACCATTTGGTAGGCTCAGGAATACCCCTCCCGCTCCATTCTGTGTTGTGTTTGTTACAGAACCGTCGGTGTATGCATGGGTCCAGTCCATGCTTGGGTTGTTTTCCGCTATGTACATCAGTGTTATGTCTCTCCGTTATTGTTCAGTCTGGCTTTTCTTGTTTCCAATACCTGGTATATTTTCTACCACCTCCGGAATGAAATGCTGCTTCCATGTGGGTTTGCGTATATTAGGGATGGGCTTTGGCAACGCCAGTTTCAAGTTGGTGCTGTTTTTTAAAGTCGAAGCAGAGAAAATGACCAAGATAATACAAGAAAGATTCCAATCCTTCGTTAACATATGCCAACGAAGAATCATGTCTTTAAAATTGTAGATCCTAGCGGAAAGGTAAAAGAACCATCGATTTACAATGGAACAACAAATTAGGAGAAACAAATGGTAAAGTGTAGTACAAACGATGATAAAAGCTCCGTCTAACATAACTAGACATGCTCTCGCTTGGAATCATCAAGTGAAAAGAACGGGGTTATCATAGATCATACAGGTAAAGTGAGTGAGCAAGTTCAGGTATCAGTGAAAAAGGCAAATGCGATGATAGGTATGATACCAAAAAATATATTAAACTTATGAGCAAGGACGTGATAGTCAAACTGTATGAAGTATTAGTGTGGAGACCTTGTCGTAGAAGGGATATAAACATGCTAGACAGGATACAAAAAAGAGCGACAAATCTGTTAGTGGAATTCCATAATTACAGTTATAGAAAGACTAAGAAAAACCGACCAACAGTATCGAGGACAGAGAAGAATTAATACAGGTTTCCAAGATAATCAAAGGAAATGATAACTTAAACTATAACAATTTTATTTTTTTCAAAATACAACCACCTACAAGAAGAGGGCTTAGCTACAAATTAACTAAAGAAAGGTCCATATTAGATATTAGGAAATATTTGTTTCAGTCAGAGAGTTGTGAATGCTTAGAGTGAATTACCACAGGAAGTAGTGGAGATAAGAACAATTACAATATTAAATAATAGATTGGATGCGCATAGCTTTTAGAGCAAGGAAATGTAATTGGAACTGGTTGTATACAGACTCTGTCAAAACGGCTTATTAAAGCCAGATACATGACCAAATGGAAAACTGAACATACCGGCTACACCAAAAACGATGCCTATTACCAGTTGAACAGAAGAGAGCAGGTCGTTGTCTTCAGACTTCGCACTGGCCACAATAGACTGAGGTACCACCTATTCAACAAATTGAAGATAGGTGGTACCGACGAATGCCCGTGTGGTACCTGGAAAATGACCGCTGAGCATCTGCTGAAGAACTGCCTGACATACGAGGATCAGAGAGAGCAGATGTGGCCATCACCAGTGGCAACACAAGACAAGCTCTATGGCAGTGTCGACAGCCTCAGGATGACCACCGCTTTTTTCGAAAAAATAATGGTTACTGTCTGACTGCGTACGATGAAGAAGAAGAAGAAGTATACAGACTCTGCAGTCTACTAAACCAGTATAAAGAATTTAAGTTAAGCTAAGTTAGAAGTATAACTAATAATGTATATAGGAACATGAAAGGACATTCCGATTAAATGTTTACAGCTTGAGAGAGGCAAAAATGAGAAGTCCAATACCAGTGTATGATGGCGTTGTGTGGCCAATGACACATGCCCGGGTAAGAGAGATCATGTTTGATTGGTTAATGTCGTGTTTTCAGGAATATACAGAGCAAAAATCATCAAATGTATGTTTTATACTTGCTCTTAGAAGTTGATATGGAAGTAGGCCCATAGGAAACAAAACCGCTCCCACGTTGGAATTACAAACTAGCCGACTGGGACATATTTGCAAGCCTGACAGATGGGTTGTGTGAAACCATCAACACACGGAATAACAAAATGAAGCCCATGGTGGAAAGCCTAAGCAAAGCAATAATGCAAGCTGCGACTGAAACCATCCCAAGAGGGGCAAGGACAAATTATAAGCCCTATTGGAATGATGATTTGCAGAAAGCCGAAGACGCAGTCACAAATGCTAGGAACATGGAAGAGCGAGAACAATCTATGGAGGCAAATATCGCCCTCAAAGCCACCACGGCGTAATACAAATACACTCTAAACCAAACAGTAAGAGAAAGCTGGAAAAAAAAACAGAAAGCCTCAATTTAGACAAAGAAGGGAACAAACTATGGAAGCTAGTCAGAGCCATGAATGACGAAACTCCATCAAACAAACAAATTACAATCAAACAGGGTGACAACATGCTCACTGGAAAAAAAGCAGCAAACGCCTTTGTTGAATATGATGCCAGAGCAAACCAAATTGATGTCCCTGCAGATAGGCAAACATACATTAGTGAAGAGCAAAAGGGACACGACAACATCAATATGGCACAAGAAGAGGATATTATGGCAAAACTAACAATTAGCGAAATGGAAGAGGCCATGAGAACATTAAAGAAAAGGAAATATTCCGGAAAAGACGGGATAACAAACGAAATGCTGATGAAGCTGGGCCAAACAGCAAAGAGGAAACTACTATCAGTCCTGAACTAAAGCTGGAAAAGGGGTATTGTACCCGAGGCATGGAAAGACGCAGTACTTGTACCAGTACCAAAGAAAGGAATAGACAAAACAGATCTAAATGGATACAGGCATATCAGCCTACTGAGCTGTGTAGGCAAACTGATGGAACGTATGATAAACACCAGACTGATGTGGCTACTGGAAGAAAAACACATGCTAATTCCACAGCAAGCAGGCTTCAGAAAGCACAGATCCACTGAGGATCAGGTCATCCTCATAGCCAAGGAAATATAAGATGCCTACCAGGAGCAAAAACACACAGCAGCGGTTTGGGTGGACCTAGAAAAGGCATTTGACAATATCTGGAAAGAGGGACTTAGAGCCAAGCTAAGAAGAAGTGAAGTTTGTGGGAAAATGTACAAATGGATCAGTCACTACCTCAAAAACAGAACAGCCAGAGTTCAAGTTCAAGTGCAGATGAGCAAAAAGGTGACACTTGAGCAGGGAGTACCCCAAGGGGGAGTACTGTCACCCACACTCTTCCTGGTGTATATAAATAACATAACAGAGAATATGCCAAGAAAAGTCCATAGCTCAATGTTTGCAGACGATCTGGCTATGTGAACCTCTGAAAAGAATCTCACCATACCAAGAAATCGGATGCAGCAGGCTATAACATCACTGGAAGAGTGGGTGAACTCATGGCTGGTCAGATTAAACGAGGAAAAAACGACATGTACAATATTCTCGCTATCAAATAAACCCCAAAACACCAAATTAAGTCTTAACGGCAAATACCTGCAGCCAAACGACAACCCAAACTAACTGGGAGTCACATTTGATGGGCTCATGACATGGAAAAGTCAGATCGAGAGAAACCGAATGAGAGCCAGAGAAAGAATGGCAATCATGAGGAAACTTGCTGGCACAAACTGGGGAGCAGACGAAAGTATACTAAAGAAACTGTACATTGGAAGAGTGAGACCAGTTCTCGAGTATGGCATGGCGGCATGGACAACAGCAGCAAAGGCGAACTTCGATAAAATTAGCAAACTCCAAAACCAAGCCATGAGAGTTATAACAGGAGGCATGAAGTCAACGCCAATTGTAAGACTTGAAAAGATTACAAAACTGGAATCCATGACCGACAGAAGAGACTGCAGAGCCCAGCAGTAAGCAGAGAAACTCAGAAAACTGACTGACCATCCAATGCACCAGAGACTAACCAATCTCGGAAATGGGAAACTAAAGCGGAGAAACTTTGCAGAAATAGCAAAAGCAAAGATGCACGAAAACCCCATGAACGAACTAACAACACCAAAGCCCATCACTACTGTACGAAAACCTACCTGGAGGCAGCATATATTTCCAGAGGTGGTAGAAAATATACCGGGTATTGGAAACAAAAACTGCCAGACTGAAAAAGAAAGAAGATATACTACCCTGAGCTACATAACGAAAAACTACCCAAGCACTGACTAGACCCATGCATACACCGACGGTTATGTAACAAACACAACACAGAACGGAGGGGCAGGAGCATTTCTGAACCTACCAAATGGCAGAAAAATAACATTGTCATTCGCTACTGGTAAGTACACAAGCAATTTCAGAGCGGAGGCAGAGGCACTGAGGGCGGCAGTGGAAGAAATGGTGACACACAGTGAAAATGAAAGCCATATAGTCCTGCTTACAGATGCCCTGGCAAAAATACCAGAAAAATACTGAACTTAATGATTTAAGAGGAGTACTCTGTCAACTATGCCAAAAAGGGTAGTGGTGCTGTGGGTTCCATCCCACTGCAACATCAAAGGCAACGAGGAAGCAGACAGACTGGCAAAAGAAGGTGCAAGACTACCACAACCAGATACAAGTATGACATACGAAGAGTCAAAACGGCTTATTAGAGCTAGATACGTGACCAAATGGGAAACCGAACATACTGGCTACACAAAAAACGATGCCTATTACCAGTTGAACAGAAGAGAGCAGGTCGTGGTCTTCAGACTTCGCACTGTCCACAATACACTGAGGTACCATCTATTCAACAAATTGAAGATAGGTGGCACTGACGAATGCCCGTGTGGTACCGGGAAAATGACCGCTGAGCATTTGTTGCAAAACTTTCCGACATACGAGGATCAGAGAGAGCAGATGTGGCCATCACCAGTGGCAACACTAGACAAGCTCTATGGCAGTGTCGACAGCCTCAGGATGACCGCTGCTTTTTTGGAAAAAAATAAAGGTTTATGTCTGACTGCGTACGATGAAGAAGAAGAAGATACTTGCTCAGCTGCAGGTATATGGCTTAGTAGCGGCCGTTGCTCAGCTGCTGGTGTACGACTTAGGAGTGACCGTCGGACAGCTGCAGGCGTGCAACTTAGGAGTGACCGTCGGACAGCTGCATGGGGCTGACCTCAACCAATCAGATGACGTTGTTATAACAGACTCCCTCCCTCGTACCCCTATATTACCATCTGGAACATCTAAAAGAACTTGGTTCTTGATTGGGCCTCTACATCTCATGTACACAACACAGGATACCAAACTTTGACTGCACTTCCACAAAAGTAGGAGTTTGTGTAGACACCCATGTCAACTCCATTGAGAATTTCATTCACCTGGGCAGTAAACAAAATCCCATATACTCAATGCCCGGACATCATCGGGCGAGTCCCCCTGGCTATCGTCTCTATCAATGCCCTGGAGCAAGTCTGGAACCAGCGACGACTTTCACTAAAAACCATACCACGAATTCACAACCTGTGTGAGATGCAACCTACTATACGGTTTGGAAAGTTGAATTATTATCCAAGGCGTATCGATGGCGTCTATGTGCTGACATAGGTGAATTCTTACGATACATTCGTTTGACCGGTTTCCAATGACGAAGTCACCCGGCCGCCAATCCACGACAGCACACTTACCATACATCATCGTCGTAGACCCTGTCCGGACATGTGGCCCGTCTTTCGGTTTAGGTCCCCGCCTACCAGCTCTTCAAACACGCCATTGGCATCAAGGATGGGAAGTGACCGTTTCTGTCAAGGTCCACCGCTCACTCACCATCTTTAAGGCCTCACCGGAAAGACACCATCCTTATTACATGAGGCATGGACCTCAATGACTGATGACGTGGCTAACCTACTTGGGGCTACACACCCCATATAACAGCTCGTGTGATTGTCAGGATTCTCACTCAAGTTGTCAAACCGCGGAAAGGTAAACGTTACAATATGATAAGGCACATGCAAGCAGGCGCAGATTTACAAGACCGTGATATGCGTTTCCCAGTGGTAACATATGGTTGTGAGACATGGACATTAAACAAATTGGATACAATGAATAGTTCAACTTTTGAAATGAAATGTTACATAATGATGCTGAAAGATTATGACCGAGACAATAGAACTAGAGATGTTTTATTTGCGCATACAAAAACATTGTTAGATGAGATTAAATATGTGGGTTATGAGAAGCAACATGCCGGTCTGGAGAGACTGATGTTAAAGGGTATGGATCCTGGAAGGATGCAAAGGAGTCAACCTAGCAATTATGCCATCGGGGCGTTACAGTCTGTTTGAGGATGTTTTTATTTGACGTGGACCGATTCGCCTTAAGCATAGAAGTATACATAGCTCTGTTGTTTATTGTGGAAACGTATTTCAAGCATTTATCACTCATTTTCCTAATATATAATCTGGACCTGTCTTTACACAATTTGAAACTGCTCTCTCTTGTCCTTGAAAGCAGCTGCCTTTTAAAAAAAAAAACTTGTTTTAGTCAATTTAATCCTTTCCTCTGATCATCTTATAAACCTCTATTAAATACGTCGTTATTCTCTTCTCTATACACTGTAGACCGGGTTTTCTTAGTCTTTTCTGAGAACTGTAACTCTGCAATCTCACTATCAGCTTTGTCGCTCTTCTTTGTATCCCTTCTATCATCAGTATAATGTATCCTCTATAATAAGGGATCTACATCTGTACACAGTACTCCAATCTAGGTCTAGCTATTGATTCTATAGTTTGAGAATCACTTCCTTGCTACTATGTTTAATGTTATGTTTCTTTTTATCTTACCTAACATTCCATTTGCCTTTTTACACTGTTACCTGGATTTGTATATTTATATATATTTCTAATATTGTTCTCTCCAATTCTGTAATTATGTTCCATATTGAATCTGCCCATGTGGATGGCTGTACATTTATCAACATTAAACTCTATTTGTCAGCTATCAGACTATGTCCTAATTTGATCTAATCCGACCTTAATATTCATGCGTTCAAACTGCTTTAGATTTCAAAGTTCTGAAGTCTGTGTGTCGCTTATTCATCGGCTGCAGTGTCGTCATTTCAGAAGCCCTCACTGATAGACCTCACAAGGCCACCCCTATCCTTTGTTTGTCTAATCTGCCCATAATGGTTGGTTACACAGCCAAGATATCAGCTAGGTCATTTCCTGGTACCCCAGCTTGACTAGGACAGTAGCTCTACGTGAGGCTTTCTAGGTGTGATGTCTCTACAGCTGCTATCCACCACTGTTTTATCCTGTCCTTCTGTACCCTCCCAAATAAGCATTTACAAAATCAATACTTCCATATCACTTATCATACTCGATGTTATTGTCTTATTGTTTGGCCTCGATCCGCTCAGCAACAATGTAACCATCCACTAAATAAGAGAAGTTTCAACTTGATGTCCCATTGCATAACATCGATCTATCGGTATAAATACCGGCCACCCACAATAAGAGAAGTCTCAACTTGATGTCCCATTGCATAACATCGATCTATCGGTATAAATACCGGCCACCCACAATAAGAGACGTCTCAACTTGATGTCCCATTGCATAACATCGATCTATCGGTATAAATACCGACCACCCACAATAAGAGAAGTCTCAACTTGATGTCCCATTGCATAACATCGATCTATCGGTATAAATACCGGCCACCCACAATAAGAGAAGTCTCAACTTGATGTCCCATTGCATAACATCGATCTATCGGTATAAATACCGGCCACCCACAATAAGAGAAGTCTCAACTTGATGTCTCATTGCATAACATCGATCCATCGGTATGAATACCGGCCACCCACAATAACATGCTACAGGTTAACTAAAGAGAGGTCCAGATCAGATATTAGGAAATATTTTTGTAGTCAGAGAGTGGTGAATGCTCTGAATGCATTGCCAGGGGAGGTAGTAGAGGCATGGATAGTTAATGCATTTACGAATAAATTGGATGGGCATAGCTTTTAGAGCAAGGTGATGGAAATGAAACTGGTTGTATACAGACTCTGCAGGGTCTTCTAAACCAGTATACAGACGTTCAGTTAAGTTAAGTAACGCAGATGAAGCAATCATAGCACACATTCATGGAGGACCCGGTCGACCTTCATCGGCATGCTCAGAACGTGAGGAAAGCTACTACAACCCGCCACTTAACGCCCTTTTCAAGTCACACAAAAGAGTAAACTTACTCATCATGAGCAAGAAACAACAACAACACCAACAACAATAGCAACAACAACCCGAGTTGTACTTCCCCGTATCCCCAATATCTGCATTCGCTGTATGTGACCATGACGATTCTGCGGCAATCTGACATACTATCTCCAGTATTGACTCAATCTTTTCACTCGACTGTAGTCACCTGTCCAATCGGTCTATCTACTCGACTGTAGTCACCTGTCCAATCGTTCTATCTACTCGACTGTAGTCACCTGTCCAATCGTTCTATCTACTCGACTGTAGTCACATGTCCAATCGTTCTATCTACTCGACTGTAGTCACCTGTCCAATCGTTCTATCTACTCGACTGTAGTCACCTGTCCAATCGTTCTATCCATTCGACTGTAATCAACTGTTAAATTGTTCTATCCACTCGACTATAGTCACCTGTCAAATCGCTCTATCCACTACATTCATTTCCTGTTATTTATTGCCCTGATGTCCGATATGTTATTTTACAGCTGGTGCCTCTTGTCTGCCGCAACTGGCATACATGTTTTGGTCCTCCTCGTGTCTACCGTAATTCGCACATATGCTTTGACCTGTGCCAACTTACGTATGGAGGATTAGTGCCAATTGCCTGCCGTAACTAACATATACGATTTTGCTTGTGTCAATGTATATCTGAATGTAGCATGGATGTTCAAGCGGGAACACCATCTTCATGATCGGGGTATCTCTAGTGCAACTCAGAACCAGTCACACTCCTTCATCCAAGATAACTTCCAACTTTTCACACTGTGATCTTGAAAGTGTGAGGGAGGTCAATATGTTGAGCAGTTAATGAGCTGTAGGGGTCAGCGACCCATAACTGGCTACTAGCGTCATGGTCAGCTACCCACAGCTGGCTGCTAGCGTCATGGTTTGCTACCCACAGCTGGCTGCTAGCGCCATGGTCCGCGACCAACAGCTGGCTGCTAGCGTCATGGTCAGCTACCCATAGCTGGCTGCTAGCGTCATGGTCAGGAAGGGATCGAACAGGGCGGACTGACTAAGGAGAAGGGATCCAACAGGGCGGACTGACTAAGGAGAAGGGATCGAACAGGGCGGACTGACTAAGGAGAAGGGATCGAACAGGGCGGACTGACTAAAGAGAAGGGATCGAACAGGGCGGACACACAATAAAAATGAAAGCCATATAGTCCTGCTTACAGATGCTCTCGCCGTAGTCACAGCGCTAAAAAGCCAGAAAAACACCAAGCTTAATGACTTAAGAGCAGCACTCTGCAAACTGTGCCAGCAGTCCGCACCAAAAAGGGTAGTGGTACAGTGGGTCCCATCACACTGCAACATCCAAGGCAACGAAGAGGCAGACAGACTGGCAAAAGAAGGTGCAAGACTACCACAAACAGATACTAGTATGACGTACGAAGAGTCAAAACGGCTTATCAAAGCCAGATACATGACCAAATGGGAAACCGAACATACTGGTTACACCAAAAGCGATGCCTATTACCAGTTGAACCGAAGAGAGCAGGTCGTTGTCTTCAGACTTCGCACTGAGGTACCACCTATTCAACAAATTGAAGACAGGTGGTACCGACGAATGCCCGTGCGGTACTGGTAAAATGATCGCTGAACATCTGCTGCAGAACTGCCCGACATACGAGGATCAGAGAGAGCAGATGTGGCCATCACCAGTGGAACTGCAAGAAAAGCTCTATGGCAGTGTCGACAGCCTCAGGATGACCGCCGTTTTTTTCGAAAAAACAATGGTTACTGTCTGACTGCTTACGAAGAAGAAGAAGAAGAAGAACAGAGCGGACTGACTAAGGAGAAGGGATCGAACAGGGCGGACTGACTAGGGAGAAGGGATCGAACAGGGCGGACTGACTAAGGAGAAGGGATCGAACAGGGCGGACTGACTAAGGAGAAGGAATCGAACAGGGCGGACTGACTAAGGAGAAGGGATCGAACAGGGCGGACTGACTAAGGAGAAGGGATCGAACAGGGCGGACTGACTAAGGAGAAGGGATCGAACTGGGAAGGCTAACTCGATTCCCAAACATGCTGAAATGGGATGTGTCGGACCGAAAATATGCAAATATCGCAGTCAGGCTGTAAACTATGTGGCAACGTATTCCGTTTTCCCGGCTATATACTGCTACTTACAAAGGCCTTTTCAGGGCTTGGTTTGGTTACTAAAAAGGAGGTGTGTGGATATATACCCAGTCTGTAGCAACAACTGACAGACCCAACATTAAACTAATAGATTAAAGTGGGACCGACCCTTGTTCAGCGTCTGCATTTTTTTTTTAAAGATTTAAGCAGAGCCACTGCAACCTGCTACCACAGAAAATTCGCCATCCCCGAATAAAACTCAATACAGTAAGCTTGGAATGAAATAACAACATCCCGTAGGGTTTAAGAATCGCTTATCAGAACCAAACCACATCTGAGCCCCCCAAAATCTGTATATTCCACGACTGCAGATTTGACACGACCAAATCAATAGACACACGTGTAAACACGCGCTGAGAAATCACAGCTACACGTGTGCAGGTTTATATTACTTTTATCTATTGCATATTTTGAATTTCTGTAGCGTGAAAATGATGTATACCTTATTAGTGCTATAATATAACGTAAGTTGGACAAACAATCTGCTAATTAATGTGTATTCTTACTTTAGTTTAGTTATATATTTTTAATGTATATACGATAGTGTTCCGAAAAAGTGTTGGAGTTTTTTTTTCAATCTAACTTTGACAATTCTATAAATATATAATTGTGTTTGTAACATACTCATGCAATAGTCCCTTCTCATGAAATAATTTTCAAAATTCACAAATAAATCCAATTTTGAAGTACATTAGAAAAGTTGTATTCCGAATACATACGTGTATATATATATCATGTTGATAATAATTTTCGAAATAATATAATTTGCTGTAGGAAAATATTTGATAATGTTGATGAGCACGAAGGTTGCTTCTAAATAATACAATACGTACAGATTAGAAAATGTGGATAGAAAGATATTAACATCAGTAGTTCTAGCAGACGATAAAACTGTTATACGATATAACATTGGATCTATGTCTCGACTAGAAATGTATAATTACGTTAGGCGTCAGTTGAAAATAGATTTAGAACATATTTTGTCTACTGCTTGTACGAAAATATACATGTATATATAAAGTAAATTATACTGAAGCATATAATATATATATATATATATATATATATATATATATATATATATATATATATATATATATATACATATATATAAATATATATATATATATATATATATATATATATATATATATATGTATATATATATTAAGTTATTGAGATAATTGTATGTCGATGAAAAAACATGAAAGGTAATGTATGCGACTGTGTGTCGAAACATGTTTAAGGAGTGTTTGACAGTTGTGTGTTTCCAAAATGTTCTGAAAATGAATGTTCACATTTTGTTTGAGGACTAAATAGTTAAGTTTGCAATACATTCACAGGTCTGTTGTCTTTGTTTCACTATTGTATTTAATGTACGACATGCATTTTTGTTGCCACATATTTTAGCGCGTGGCTTTATTCTTTATCTCTTTATAACATTACATACCGTTAACAGTAGCTGACATTTAAGAAACACACACATATATATATATATGTATATACATGTGTGCTTTTAATGAAAGCCTTAAAAGTTGGACAGAAATGAAACACAAACGATGTCTTTGAATTATACGTGTTAATGTGGCTGCTAAAGATGTCAAGGGTGCCTTGCAAGTGCCATCACGAGGTAGACGAACAACTTCACGTCATAATAGCAGTTAAAATATGGCTGCCCCACTACTGACAAGCACCAAAGAGGAGCAGAGTTCTGTTATCAGTTTTCTTTTAGCAGCGAAGGGGTGAAACCTATAAAAATGTATCGACTAATGAAAGTCCGTTACGGCATTGTATGTCTTTCACTCCAGAAAGTGTATGAGTGGAGTAGGAAGTTATAAAAACCGCGTGAGTTCTGTGACAGACTGTTCATGACCAAATATATCCAACAGAGTAGTGATGCCCAAGAGTCGATTCCAGCCTTTGACCACCTGGTAAGGGGAAAGCGCAGATTGACTTTGAGTGAACGACAAGGATCCCATATATGTTATTAATGTCCAGGTTCTGCATGGGCTGACTATGGACATAGATCAGAAGATAATTCAAGCAACCATGAATCTGAAGCTTCCTCCTATTACAAATCGAACTAGCTGATACCACTCTTGATTCAGCAAGATTAGCAGAGAAAGTTCAGCGACAGGCCTGGCAATGTGCAGGCTCTCCAACCTAATCAGTCGCTTAAGTTAAATATAAGTGGACCGCCCGTTTTCTTCCTCAAACTTCATTTGAGAGTCATTACATGATGTAATGGTTATCTTGTGTATGAGGTATTGCATGAGCTAATGGTTATCTTGTGTCAGAGTAATTAAATTAGTTAATGGTTATCTTATGCCAGTCATTACATGAGCTATTGGTTATCTTATGTCAGAGTCATTACATGAGCTAATTGTTATCGTATGTCAGAGTCATTACATGAGCTAATTGTTATCTTATGTCAGAGTCATTACATGAGCTAATTGTTATCTTATGTCAGAGTCATTACATGAGCTAATTGTTATCTTATGTCAGAGTCATTACATGAGCTAATTGTTATCTTATGTCAGAGTCATTACATGAGCTAATTGTTATCTTATGTCAGAGTCATTACATGAGCTAATTGTTATCTTATGTCAGAGTCATTACATGAGCTAATTGTTATCTTATGTCAGAGTCATTACATGAGCTAATTGTTATCTTATGTCAGAGTCATTACATGAACTAATTGTTATCTTATGTCAGAGTCATTACATGAGCTAATTGTTATCTTATGTCAGAGTCATTACATGAGCTAATTGTTATCTTATGTCAGAGTCATTACATGAGCTAATTGTTATCTTATGTCAGAGTCATTACATGAGCTAATGGCTATGTTGTGTCAGAGTCATTACATGAGCTAATGGCTATGTTGTGTCAGAGTCATTACATGAGCTAATTGTTATCTTATGTCAGAGTCATTACATGAGCTAATGGCTATGTTGTGTCAGAGTCATTACATGAGCTAATGGCTATGTTGTGTCAGAGTCATTACATGAGCTAATTGTTATCTTATGTCAGAGTCATTACATGAGCTAATGGCTATCTTATGTCAGAGTCATTACATGAGCTAATGGCTATCTTATGTCAGAGTCATTACATGAGCTAATGGCTATGTTGTGTCAGAGTCATTACATGAGCTAATGGCTATCTTATGTCAGAGTCATTACATGAGCTAATGGCTATGTTGTGTCAGAGTCATTACATGAGCTAATGGCTATGTTGTGTCAGAGTCATTACATGAGCTAATTGTTATCTTATGTCAGAGTCATTACATGAGCTAATGGCTATCTTATGTCAGAGTCATTACATGAGCTAATGGCTATCTTATGTCAGAGTCATTACATGAGCCAATGGCTATGTTGTGTCAGAGTCATTACATGAGCTTATGGCTATGTTGTGTCAGAGTCATTAAATGAGCTAATGGCTATGTTGTGTCAGAGTCATTACATGAGCTAATGGCTATGTTGTGTCAGAGTCATTACATGAGCTAATGGCTATGTTGTGTCAGAGTCATTACATGAGCTAATGGCTATGTTGTGTCAGAGTCATTACATGAGCTAATTGTTATCTTATGTCAGAGTCATTACATGAGCTAATGGCTATCTTATGTCAGAGTCATTACATGAGCTAATGGCTATCTTATGTCAGAGTCATTACATGAGCCAATGGCTATGTTGTGTCAGAGTCATTACATGAGCTTATGGCTATGTTGTGTCAGAGTCATTAAATGAGCTAATGGCTATGTTGTGTCAGAGTCATTACATGAGCTAATGGCTATGTTGTGTCAGAGTCATTACATGAGCTAATGGCTATGTTGTGTTCTTCCTTTCTTGTGATCTATTGCCATCGCTGTATCATAGATTGTCACACACGGGGAAGTCATTTAATAGAAAACAAATGGTTATTAACAATACAAATAAAATGTCATCTTGAAAACCATTTATTATTGTATTGTTCCTTCCTTCTCAACATACCTTGCACCGACTTTGATACACTTATCTATTCTCTTTATCAGTGAACCAAATCCTGCAGCATATAAACCGTCGGTCTGCTATCGCAGCTACAGTTGCACTTCATGTTGAAACTGTTCGTCATTTCCGAAACGTCTCTTGTCTAGATTTGATCATGCATTATGATGTAGGTTAAACCACGAGAACACGTTATTGCATATGCTACGCTGTCTATCAAAATCCCTAACCGCCACAGAATTCACAAGCAATTTGTTAGAGTTCTTTAGACAATGTAACGACCCAGTTAGGCAGCGCTTTACGCAATAAACACTTCTCGACGAAAACAGGTAGCATGTCCGTATTAATAGCCTTCACAGAAAGTCGTGTTGAACATCTCAACCACGCAGAAGAGCACCCTGTTATTTGACTATGCACCTTCAGAGCATGAACCCAGTTTTGTATATGTTTTGCGGACGTGCATTTTTCACCTGGCATCTGCTTTTTACAGTAATTACAAAGCTGTACGATGCTGCAACCAAATGACTCAGTTACATTTTTTCTAGCTATTCTCTATCATCTTGTGACCTACTTACTGACCTACCGTCGTATGATCATCTCTTATCCTTCTAAATATTTAGTCAAAGTTAAGACACATTGATAATTCAATAATTTTCGTACATGCATTACATTTATTTAAGTGTTATGCCAATCTGCTAGGATGGAATCCTTGACCTTAGCCAGATCTCTGATGTGGATCGTAGCTGCCTCTCTGATGATGTACACGCATATATTGACCGTAGAGGGCACGCAGACGACAGAGTCTTATGTCACTTCAAGCCATTCGATTCAAAGGCTAGCTTCTCTCAACCTGACCAGCAATGTTAAGGCATACATTGCTCACGAGGAACGACGCTTGCGGATTATAAAGAAGTAAGTGGCTCATTGTTGGATGAAATGTTAGTTCGAATACTAGATGGAATGCTAGATATAATGCTAGATGGAATGCTAGATGAAATCCTAGATGGAATGCTAGATATAATGCTAGATGGAATGCTAGATGGAATGCTAGATATAATGCTAGATGGAATGCTAGATGGAATGTTAGTGGAATGCTAGATGGAATGCTAGATATAATGCTAGATGGAATGTTAGTGGAATGCTAGATGGAATGCTTGATGAAATGCGAGATGGAATGTTAGTGGAATGCTAGATGGAATGCTAGATGGAATGTTAGTGGAATGCTAGATGGAATGCTAGATGGAATGTTAGTGGAATGCTTGATGGAATGCTTGATAAAATCTTAGTGGAATGCTAGATGGAATGCTAGATGGAATGTTAGATATGATGCTAGATGGAATGCTAAATAGAATATTAGTGGAATGCTAGGTGGAATGCTAGATGGAATGTTAGATATAATGCTGGATGGAATGTTGGATGGAATGCTAGATGGAATGCTGGATGGAATGCTAGATGGAATGCTAGATGGAATGCTAGATGGAATGCTAGATGGAATGCTAGAAGGAATGTTAGTGGAATGCTAGGTGGAATGTTAGATATAATGCTGGATGGAATGTTGGATGGAATGCTAGATGGAATGCTGGATGGAATGCTAGATGGAATGCTAGATGGAATGCTAGATGGATAATTACAAATTGGGTAAGTCCGAATATTAAATGATGTATTGTATGATGTAATGTTAATACGTATAATTATATAGTTTGTTAGATCGAGCGTTATAATCACATTTTAGTTAAAATACATGTTCAGATAGTGTTATTATTTATGGCTTATTTCTTGGATTCTTGAATGAATTGTTAGAAGGAATGGTCGATTAATTGTTTGATTTTTGTTCAATGCAATATTTCTTGTTTATGCAATGCTAGATTGAGTATTATTAAATAGATAGTTAGATAGTCTGTAAGTCTGATAGATGTATTTTTAGATGGATTGTTATTTGAATTGTTAGACTGAATGTTAAATGGTTAGGTAGATGGGTTGTTGGATTACTATTAGATTGGTTTTTAGATGGAATATTGTATGATTGTTCAATGTAATGGTAGATGGATTTATTGAGGGATTGATAGATGGATTAATGTTATATGGGTTTCTAAATGGATTATTGGATTAATGTTAGATGGAATGTTACATCGATTGTTATATGGATTGTTGGATTAATGTTAGATAGAATGTTAGATGGATTGTTAGGTTGATTATTAGATGAACAGATCGTTGTTGCTGCATTTAAATCTTATCAAAGGTATTACTCCGACGTGCTAAATTTGGTAATTTATGTCGTTGTGGTTGTCCATCACAAGTGATGAAGACCACTCTATTTGCTCAGCCGTGTGGACAGTCGTAACTCTTGCTGTGTCCGCTGAAATGGGTGACTTGCGCGGTGATTTGGATTACAGTGAGGAAGAAACTGCGCCTGTTGTCAACCTCACTCACAGAGCCTAAGCTACCTTTTGCCAGTGGCAAGACATTCATCGAGACGACTGGAGATAGCATAGGATGCAGATTTTGCCTCAGGGTTACCACCGAAGCCTTTCCGTAAACATGTATCCCGCAGGGTAGAAAGGTGGGATAGCATCTAACGCAGTTTGTCGTGCCTTTTCGATAACCACAAGAGGTCGTATGGACAACACTCAGCGTGTGAGTGAGACTTGCATCTCTCCCCATCTGTATTCAGCTCATCATAGTAGCATCTAAAATTCCCACACGCCAAATTCGTGAAGGTGAACCGGCAGAACTAACCCGTGAAATACGATACAGGTTCAAGCGTAGTGCCCTTCAGCCGGCGTCCAGACCAGGATAAACGGATGGAAGAAATCACAAAAAAAGAACGAAATAACAAGTCCAGACGGAAAACAACATCACGTTTCCGTGAACACAAGTGTAAGTCGTCGACTAGTGTGAATTCCAGGCACATCCGTGGTCTGGCGGCATCCATAATGATCCAAAACAGTAGGGAAATGTAGACTCGCAGCCAGTTATGGCGCCATCTTTGCCAGATTTTTATGTACTGTACAAATAAAGACACTGGTATTTGTGCATATTTGTGGAAGAAGGATATGACCAATTTAACGACATCAGAATAGAAGGTCGATGTCAGTAGATGCAAAGAAAAGTAAGGAAAGAAGATCTGAAGTGATATTTTATAGTGATTTTTTTGAAATCAGGAGAATCTCAAATGCGGATTCGATACATTTCTCAAGGAATTTACAAATCACGTGAAGGCAAAACCTGATTGTCTTGTTCCGACTGCAAGACAAGGGTATGTGAGGGAGATGATTCGAGCTGACATTCGGGTAATGATAGTCCGTTTAGCCACTGCAATATGGTGTTTGCAGGGTTTAACCTACATCAGAATGCATAATCTCACATTGACATGAGACGTTCCGCGAATGAGGAATATGTTGCGCGGAAGTGCACACGTGAATGAGAAGTTAGATCAAAGACTTATGTGCTGCTGGTTTTGGTTCACTGTTATAACGATTGAATAAGTATATCAATGTTGGTAGACATTGTAAAGTAAAGTAAAGTAACCCATTTCAGTAGTACTAGTAGGGGTGTGAGGTGTTAGGGATCTCACTAATCAAAGGCCCGGCGATATGAGGGCGTAAGCGATCTCCTCTCCCTCGCCGCTTTTACTTCCCGGACTAAACCGGTACCCATTTAAGGCTGGAAGAAAATGTTAACAGACAATATAAATGCAATAAATATGGCTTTTAAGCTCGTAATACTTTTAGTTGTGTGTATGCGTGTGTGGGAAAATAACCATTTGTGGCGTATTTACTGACTTTCGTTGGTGCAATATTATGTAAAGCACCGATGAAAATAGAATAAAGCAATTAAACAATATACATATACCAATATCTATAGTTTAAGAGGAGAACAATCCGTTCACAATACTCGTAATTTCCCATTTAATATATAATATACCCTTTCACTAACTTCTTATTTCGTTCGATACTTTTCAAAAGTCTCTAATCAATTTTATGTTTTGAAAACATGACACTGTCGAGTTATACTTCAGTTTCTCTATTTGCTATTCACCATATCTATAATCAATTTTATGTTTCGAAGTAGGCTACAAGCAGTGATCAGGATTATACATTTTGAATAACCCATCTGTCGCTTTTAAATTAATCGATACACGATATGAGAGTTGCGCTGTGCCTTTTTCTGTCCACAGTTTTAGCGGGCACGAAGATCAGATTCCCTTTGTGAAACAACGAATCAGAGAGCTGAAAGTGTGAGTATCAATTATTGTTTATTTTTTAATTGTCTTAGGCTGAATGACTTCGACTATTACCACATTATAAGGGCTTTACATCCTTGTCTTAGACTGTTACCACATTCTGAGGGCTTTACCTTTATGTCTTAGACTGTTACCACATGTTCCGGGCTTTACAATCCTTGTCTTAGACTGTTACCACATTCTGAGGGCTTTACATTCTTGTCTTAGACTGGTACCACATTTTGGGGGCTTTACATCATTGTCTTAAACTGTTACCACATTTTGGGGGCTTTACATCATTGTCTTAGACTTTTACCACATTTTGGGGGCTTTACATACTTGTATTATAATGTTACCACATTTTGGGGGCTTTACATCCTTGTCTTAGACTGTTACCACATTTTGGGGGATTTACATGCTTGTCTTAGACTGTTACCACATTTTGGGGGCTTTACATCCCTGTCTTAGACTGTTACCACATTATGAGGGCATTACATTCTTGTCTTAGACTGTTACCACATTTCGGGAGCGTTACATCCTTATCTTAGACTGCCTAACATTGACTGTTACCACATTCTAAGGGCTCTTCATCCTTAAGTGTGTTGCTGCTCAGTGGATGACGTTTGGGCCTGGAGCAATATACTAATCAAGACCACACCTTATGCCCACATCGTGCATCTGCAAAAGATATGTGTTACAGCAGCCGGGGCATCAAGACAGTTTTTTTAAGAAGTAGTCTAGCATTGCTCTTCAGTCAAATGGCAATCCATAAATTCTTCATTACTGACTACCAACAGATCTAACATTATTCGTTATTTCCGAAAATCTGAAGAGTGCTGAACAACTCAATAGCTTTGAAAAACTAGAACCATGGAAAGACGCAATACTGGTACCAGTACCAAAAAACAGGAAAGGACAAAACAGATCCAAATGGATACAGGCCCATCAGCCTACTGAGCTGTGTCGACAAGCTGATGGAACGCATGATAAACACCAGACTGATGTGGCATCTGGAAGAAAAACGAATACTAATTCCATAGCAAGCCGGCTTTAGACAGCACATATCCACTGAGGACCAGGTCATCCTCATAGCCCAGGAGATAGAAGATGCCTACCAGGCACAGAAACACACAGTAGCTGTTTGGGTGGATCTGGAAAAGGCATTTGACAAAGTCTGGAAAGACGGACTTAGAGTCAAGCTAAGATAAAAGTGATGTTTGTGGGAAAATGTACAAGTGGATCAACCACTACCTCAAACAAAGAACGGCCAGAGTCCAAGTACAAGGTCAGATGAGCAAAAAGGTGACACTCGAGCAGGGAGTAACCCAAGGGGGAGTACTGTCACCCACACTCTTCCTGGTATATATAAACGATATTACAGAGAATATACCAAGAAGAGTCCATAGCTCAATGTTTGCAGACGATCTGGCTATGTGGACCTCTGAAAAGAATCTCACCATAGCAAGAAATCGGATGCAGACGGCCCTAACATCGCTGGAAGAGTGGTCGAACTCATGGCTGGTCAAAATAAACGAGGAGAAAACCACATGCACAATATTCTCGCTTTCATTAAAACCCCAAAATACCAAATTAAGTCTAAATGGCAAATTCCTGCAGCCAAACGACAACCCAACCTATCTGGGAGTCACATTTGATCGGCGCATGACATGGACAAGTCAGATTGAGAGAAACCGAATGAAAGCCAGAGAAAGAATGGCAATTATGAGGAAACTTGCTGGCACAAGCTGGGGAGCAGACGAAGGCATACTAAAGAAACTGTACACTGGAAGAGTGAGACCAGTTCTCGAGTATGGCATTGCGGCATGGACAACAGCAGCGAAGGCGATCTTCGACAAAGTTAGCAAACTTCAAAACCAAGCCATGAGAATTAAAACAGGTGGCATGAAGTCAACGCCAATTGCAGAACTTGAAAAGATTACAAAACTGCAATCCATGACCGATAGAAGAGACTGCAGAGCCCAGCTGCAGTCAGAGAAACTCCGAAGACTGACCGACCATCCAATGCACCAGAGACTAAACAATTTGGGAAATGTGAAACTAAAGCGGAGAAACTTTGCAGAAATAGCCAAAGCAAAGATGCACGAAGATCCCATAAACGCACTAACAACACCAAAACCTATCACTACTGTACGAAAACCTACCTGGAGGCAGGATATATTTCCAGAGGTGGTAGAAAATATACCAGGTATCGCAAACAAAAACTGCCAGACTGAAAAAGAAAGGAGAGATACTACCCTAAGCTTCATAACGAAAAGCTACCCAAGCATGGACTGGACCCATGCATAAACCGACGGTTCTGTAACAAACACAACACAGAACGGAGGGGCAGGAGCATTCCTGAACCTACCAAATGGCAGAAAAATAACATTGTCATTCGCTACTGGTAAGTACACAAGCAATTTCAGAGCGGAGGCAGAGGCACTGAGGGCGGCAGTAGAAGAAATGGTGACACACAGTGAAAATGAAAGCCATATAGTCCTGCTTACAGATGCTCTCGCCGTAGTCACAGCGCTAAAAAGCCAGAAACATACTGAGCTTAATGACTTAAGAGCAGCACTCTGCAAACTGTGCCAGCAGTCCGCACCAAAAAGGGTAGTGGTACAGTGGGTCCAATCACACTGCAGCATCCCAGGCAACGAGGAGGCAGACGACTGGCAAAAGAAGGTGCAAGACTACCACAAACAGATACTAGTATGACGTACGAAGAGTCAAAACGGCTTATCAAAGCCAGATACCTGACCAAATGGGAAACCGAACATACTGGTTACACCAAAAACGATGCCTATTACCAGTTGAACAGAAGAGAGCAGGTCGTTGTCTTCAGACTTCGCACTGGCCACAATAGTCTGAGGTACCACCTATTCAACAAATTGAAGATAGGGTGTACCGACGAATGCCCGTGCGGTACTGGTAAAATGACCGCTGAACATCTGCTGCAGAACTGCCCGACATACGAGGATCAGAGAGAGCAGATGTGGCCATCACCAGTGGAACTGCAAGACAAGCTCTATGGCAGTGGCGACAGCCTCAGGATGACCGCCGCTTTTTTCGAAAAAATAATGGTTACTGTCTGACTGCGTACGAAGAAGAAGAAGAAGAAGAAGAAGAAAAACTAGAACAAATCTACACTTTAAAAACGCATTGTTTTAGAACTGAGATTAGCGCCAGTTGAAACAAAGAAAACATTTCGAACAAGAGAAATGAAAGTTTCTAGTGGATCGAACATTCGGGCTCAAATCAGATAAAACATAGCTCTTCTGAATTGGAAATAAATCCTTATTTACATTCTTTCCCGACTGCATTTATTTCCATTGATGATGATGTAAAGTACTCAGGAATAAAGGCCGCTCCAGCTACAACCGTGTGCATGTTATGTTTTTAATTTTCCCCCGATATAAAAACTCTTTTATTTATCAATAATGTATCGACACTGTGTTCAAATAAAAAAAAGTCATTCTAGCAGCCATCTCCTCTCTATATTCTAGCAGGAAGCTCCTCTCTATATTATAGCCATCTCCTCTCTATGTTCCTGCAGCCAGCTCCGCTCTATATTCTATCAGCCAGCTTCGCTCTATATTATAGCATCCAGCTCATCTTTATTTTCTAGCAGCCATCTCCTCTCTATATTCCTGCAGCCAGCTCCGCTCTATATTCTATCAGCCAGCTTCGCTCTATTTTTTAGCATCCAGCTCATCTCTATTTTCTAGCAGCCATCTCCTCTCTATATTCTAGCAGCCATCTCATCTCTATATTCTAGCAGCCATCTCCTCTCTATATTCTAGCAGGAAGCTCCTCTCTATATTATAGCCATCTCCTCTCTATATTCCTGCAGCCATCTCCTCTCTATATTCTAGCATCCATCTCATCTCTATTTTCTAGCAGCCATCTCATCTCTATATTCTAACAGCCAGCTCATCTATGTATTCTAGCTGCCAGCTCATCTCTATATTCTAACAGTCAGCTCATCTCTATATTCTAACAGCCAGCTCATCTCTATATTCTAACAGCCAGCGCCTCTCTTTATTCCAACATCCAGCTCATCTCTATATTCTAACATCCAGCTCATCTCTATATTCTAACAGTCAGCTCATCTCTATATTCTAACAGCCAGCTCATCTCTATATTCTAACATCTAGCTCATCTCTGTATTCTAACAGCCAGCTCATCTCTGTATTCTAGAAAGCCATCCCATCTCTATATTCTAGATGCCATCTCCTCTATATACTCACGAATACAGAAATACCAAAGTTAGCGAAGGTCATACAGAAGGGTAGAAGTGGGAAAACCTAACCAATTTCATTCAAAAAAATTTGTGTTGAGCCTTAGAAGAGGACACAACCGACTCAGCAACCCCATGAACACAAAAATGAAGAATGGCTACTAAGCCATGTGTACATGCGGAAAGGCACCACGGACAGCAGAGCAAATACTACACAACTGCCTCGAATATGATATACACATAATATCTCACTGGCCCATATAAACAACACTGGAAGAGAAACTGTATGGACCTGTATGTGAACTACAAAAGACAGTGAAGTTTATACAAGAGAAAACATTGCAGATAGAGACACTATTTTAAAGTGAACGAAAGAAGAAGAAGAAGATTCAAAAAGTTTGCAGGTAAATGTTACTTTTCCCGTTTCTGGCTTGTCCTGCAACGTTAAGTCAGTCTTGGTTATTCTATTCTTAGTTGACCTGTGCTTCTGCAGGGGTGGATGCCTCTGTGCAGGTTTTAACTCGTGTATGAGCTGGTTCTAGATGATGAGGATTACTTAGCGGGCTAGGCTCGAACAGCCTATTACTCCGCTGCATTAGACAAGAGCCCCGAAGGGTGGTTAATCCACGCGCGAGTCCATCTTAATGGATTCAAACACTAAAGCAAAGTAGACCTGCAGCCTGTTAGACACCATCTACGCTGCTCTGACACATATCAATGGCCGGTGTAATGCCATTTCACACTGTTAGTCACATGTACGGCATGATCTACGTAAGGCAGTGGTGCTATTCTTGTCCTTGTCATACACCAAGACCCCGGCGGATCCGTCAGACTAGATAGCTGTCTTATTGTTGTTATATTTGTTCAGGTCCGTTTAGTAGTGCTGGAACCGTTAACATCGTAGAGCGTCATTTGGTGATTATGTCCGTCTTGTCAGACGATAGTATGTTGTGCTTGGCTATGTCCGTCTTGTCAGACGATAGTATGTTGTGCTTTCAAAAAAAGGGATGTAACTATAGTCCATGACGACAACGAATGGGAATCGTAAGTCCAATGTGAGCAGAGATACGTCTACCACAATGTGTACAAGGAAAAACATGACTGTTTGCATCATTTGATGGTGTGGCGTGTCTTCTCAAACGCTGACTTCTTAGCGTATCATCCCCTGTGTTTGTATTCCATGCTTAATCCTCCCCCTCCATGTAACACGATCCCTGTCGTATGTTCCTATGATTCCAAATCGATGTCTACATCATTCTTATTCCGCATGAATACATCCTTGTACCGAAGTAACTTGAATACATCCTTGTACCGAAGTAACTTGAATACATCCTTGTACCGAAGTAACTTGAATACATCCTTGTACCGAAGTAACTTGAATACATCCTTGTACCGAAGTAACTTTAATACATCCTTGTACCGAAGTAATGACCAGTCTCGATTCCTTTTCCCCAACTGTAATTCCCCATACAGAAGATTTTTTTGATATTTTGCCAGCCTTCAAGTGTGTCTCAGCTTTTACAGCATTCTAAGACTAAGCATGGACAAGATCGTGATAATGCATATTCTCTTCAGCATCACTCCGTTAGTGATCTTGGCCTGTCAATCAACTCCCCGGATGCTGTGCAGGCACCACCTATATATATATATATATATATATATATATATATATATATATAAATATATATATATATACGTCGGTTCTGCACCGTTGCATTTAACTCGAGATTTGCTCCTCTATGGTAAATGCGCTCCAGTCACATGGACGATCGTGTATACTCTGCTTTAAAATAGCACTGGGTTGTGTAATACTAGACAATGCAAACACAAAATTAATCCACCTCTCAGACAAGCTCATGGACAATGATTTTTCCAACCCTTCATCTTCTACGGCAACATCTATAATGAGAACATCACTTTTTTTTCTCTCCGTCTCCATTATTATTTCTTTCTTTCTAATCTTCGTTTTCATGATTAGCACAGATCGGAGTTTACCACGGTTAAAATACTGGTCTATTGTAAAACAAAGGTGTAGTACATTGATAAGGCCATATCATTCATTTTACTCCTGTACACTGCATCATGATTGTCAAGGGCATCTCTTTATACTGATCAGTTCTATAAACACAGTTCGAGAATCGTCGGTAATTTAAAGAAAAAAAAGATTGTAACTTATTTTTCTGGCCTAATGTCATCATCATTATCAATCATACAATCATCATGACATGTATCATCATTATCAATCATACAATCATCATGACATGTATCATCATTATCAATCATACAATCATCATGACATGTATCATCAAGCTGTAGTCGTTGAATAGATAATTCCATCGTTTCTCCTGTGTCCAAGTATCCACAAGAGCTTGCTCAAGAATGGAACATCCAAGCAGTTTAGGAAGAGTTTTAGAGAAAACCATCCGACCACGGTTCTTGCAGCTCTCAGGAACTTCCTCGGGAACTGGGAGACGAAACTGGCCAACAGAACTATTTATGGCAACCGTGAGTGGCTCTTCTACGCCATCTTGTCCTCGTTCGCCTTCCATTTCCCCATTTCCCCCCTTTTCCTCGTCGTCCTCCTTGTCCTCCTTTCTCCCTTTCCTCCTTCCCCCTTTTTCGCTTTTGCTTCTTTTTTCTTTCTTTCTTTCCTCTTCCTGTGTTCTTCCTGTTTTCTTGTATTGTCTTCTTTACTTTCCGTTCCGTCTTTCCATGCCCTCTTTCATTTCCTATCCTTTCCTTCTTTTCTTTCTTTTTATTCTTTCTTTTCCTTTCCGTCTTTCCTTTCCTTCTTTCCTTTCCTTCTTGCCTTTCCTTCCTGCCTTTACTCTGCCAACCAGATGATTAGCTATTTTCTTCCACATTTCTTTCTCCACTGTAAAAATGAGGACATGAATGCAGCTGGTCAAGAGATCAAAGCAGTAAGAACAAAACCAGAATAGTCTCTGCTAACTTAAATAACGTTTGGTTTTTGTATCAAGACAGGACATAAATCAAACAAGAAATATAAAACAACATAATTATGGTCATCTTAAGCAGTGTATGGTCTTCCTGACACAGCTCACATCAGAACATGCAACAAGCTCATTTATGTATCCCCTTCTTCTGTAACATCGAAGGAAATAAAGCTGCAGACATTAAGAAAAGACGAAGGCAGCTTCCACACAAACAGACCTGAGCATAAAAGATAATGGCGACGAGGCCGTAATTAAAGCTACCTTCAGGGCGAAAAGGAGTGATCAACTATTACGAAAAGAAAACAATTATTATGATTTAACTAGAGAATAACAAGTCATCATCTTCAGACTGAGACCTGGGCATAACAGACTCAAATGAGGATTGGGACAGATGATACGTGTCCATTCGGGGAGCATACCATGATCGCATCATACAAAGCTGCATGCTCACGCGCTATCATTTATTTTCCTTTATTGTTTGGTTCCTTATTATCTCAATCTATTTATAATTCCAGAAAATTGTCTCATTTCAGGTCTACAAGAGTTCCTGGAAGCCAACGATACAAAACCACTTCCAACTCGGAAAGACCTGCATCTGATAGGAACAGCCATCACAATTGTACAAGCGACCTATAACCTTTCTATAGCTGATCTGGTCAATGGTGTTGTCTTGGGAAAAAAGGGAGAACCACTGAGTCACGCTGATTGCTACGACATAGGTACTCACTCAGTTATCTTCCCGGTCACTCAAATAAAAACTCAAATAAAAACCGATTACCCATACAGTGACTACGTAGTATATTGGCTAGATTTATATTTGATCTCATCTATATTTTTATTTAAACTGTGTCTTGCTATGGTGTTCCATGCTTGCCACCTTGGTCAGAAGACAAGCTTGCACACCGCTCGGCCCCCATGTGTTCCATATAGACTGCTGCTTTATGTGACAATTGTTTAAGAAAAAAGGCTTTGGGAGTAAAACCTGAGGAAAAATCTGCATTCTGTGCTACGTCTGATCGATTTGACTCCCCCTTGCCACTGGATTAAGGTAGCAGCGCATGAGCGATTACGGTCTAACGCGGCTCACATTGTTCACACTTTAATATATTAAAACTAAGTTGCAGGATCAAACACTTCTGATAGAAAATAACGGCTTTTATAGCCAAATAAGAAGACATTTTGCAGCACTAGTCTGAGGCTGTCGCCATCTTGGCTTGCGATGAGCAAATATTATTATGATACATTTATTTCAGCGGGTAATATTATGCGCGCAATCAGAACATGTTGTCACCGAGCGGGAGGGGTAAGTTAGTCTTACAGCAGACACTGTTGTCGGGGATGATGTGATAAACGGTGGATGATATAAGTGACTTGTTATGCTTTTATTCATGAAGCATAACACGTGTTTGATGTCTGGATATCAAATTTTGTTTAATCTCATTGTGGGTCTTTTGATACGGAGTACCCTGTTGAACTAAGGGTCGTAACTCAGAACATATATTGTCCTGAAATGCAGACGTCCAATAATAATACGTTAGAATCGGTGTCTGAGACCTTTCGGCCGATCGCTAAATCCGTGGTACACTACGATGGCACCGATCGAGGCCTAGTCCAGAGAGGAGGAGGAGGTTTTTATTAAATGGAGCAATACTGTTTGAGGACGACCTCTTCTACGTTTCCAGTTGGTTTGGGAATATTATTTGGCGCTGAGGAATGATATGTGAAGTATCTGTGTTGGTTGGGTTTTCCTAGTCCAGCCGTTTGACGTGATCAAACAACGTAACTCGACAGCGCATAAGTGTTTCCAAGGTTGGGTAGATGACTGTTCTAGCTGAAACCTCCACCGTGTGGATGTAGTCACGCCCCCGGAGGCTGGGATACGCCAAGTAGGCGCTAACTGTTGCAGGATTTCCAGGGAGGCATCGCGAATATTTGCGATGCAAAACGAGCGATCATTCATTGTACTCTTCAAACGCTTGACCACTGTACTTGCTAGACATTCAACCACTGTACACTTAAGACACTCAACCACTGTGATCTTCAGACACTCAACTACTGTAATCTTCAGACACTCAACAACTGTACTCTAGAGACGTGTGATGACTGTCCTCTTAAGACACTAAAACCCCGTTTGAAGAAGAAGTAAAAGAAGAAGAACAAGAAGAAAAAGAAGAAGAAGCAGGAGAAGAAGAAGGAGAGAAAGAAAAAGAAGGATGGGCGAAAATCAATGACGAGGCTCATCCTCAGCACCAATCACCTTTGTCACCCCCAGTGGAGCATAGGTTATCGTGAAACGCACGCCAATTATGCCTTCTACCAACACCTCTACCACATTACCCTTCTGTCCGGATTTCATTAAGTTACTACTGATGAGGAATGAAGACCTGTTAAAGAGGAGTCAACAACAGCCACTGGAACAACATATACAGATTTAGAAAAGAGGCTGGATATGATAAATGCTACGGAAGGCACAATCCAACATAGCCAGACAGGTTTTGCACTGGAATCTGCATGGGACAAAAAAATATACCTAAAAATACACAAAGAACAGAATGGAAGAGGATCAACTACTAAATGTTTACACCTGGAGAGAGAGACAGCAAGAGCAGGTCAGTGATGACTGGAAGGGTGTGGTGAATGGTCGGTGCACCGAGAGAAGCAAAGCGCTATGATTGACTGTTATTTCCATTATCCATTTGTGCCTTGGCTTCCTCGACTCTTTATGTCATCTGAGGTCCAGTAAAGAGACTGATGAGTAACATTCTATGATGTTCTCATGTCTGTTTGTCCTATCCACCTGTGCATTATGCCCTTACCCCGTGGGTTTTGTCCTTGTCTTTCTGATAGCTCCACATTTATTATCCTTGTCATAGACGTACAACATTCAGTATTCTGGGCAAATACTTAATAACCAGCGTTAGTCTTTGGTGCCGTATATCAACACTGACTTCGCATGTGAACAGACAGTTTAAAGTTAAGTAGTGGACTCCAAGTCTTTCTAACTCAATAAGCTTCGCAAAATAATTAAATCATTAATCATGGAAAGAGATATGAATTACAAGTTTTATTTAGCGAAGACAGCCAATTTGTTTCCTGTCATGTATTACTCTTATTGTTTCCAGGTAAGTCCGTGCTCCGTGTTGGTTTGTTGGACACAGCATACGATTGGCTCGAGGCGTCAATCAAAGGCTACGACCTGGAGAAGCTTAACACATCTGAGTTGACTTTCAACTTTAGTGACGCTCTAGCTTCTATAGCTAGAATAGCTTTTAAGGTAAGAAGATTTCACTGGTTCATTTGCAATTATACATGTTTAACATACATTTTACTTGATACAAGTAATCGTAACCAACCTTTTCGGTGTTTAGACCAATCAGAGAGTAGATGATAGATGATAGATAACTTCACAGAACAAAGCAATAATCCAAATCATTCGGATATATGTTAACTTTAAAAAGCTAAGCATCTGAAATACATATTGGACACACGATAAATAATATTTGAACAAAAAATGTGTGTATATATATATATAAATCCTGATATTCATTCAGGCACGTGTGTCTCACGCCAGGTAGCCAAATGTTGAGTAAACTAATTTTGCTCTTTTGCCTTGGTGTTCCATGTTGGACCCTGGACATCTATTGTGCCATCTCTCCATCTCATCCTGTGTGGCTAATCTGTTATCCGGCGTGCGGACTACATGACCTGCCCATCTGTAATTTCATATCAATGCGACATCTATGATGTCAAAGAAGGAAGTTCGAGGTCTGATCTCTGCTTTGCGGATTTGGTCTCGAATGGAGATCTTCAATGTTTTTCTCTCCATCGCTCTTTGGGCAAAGATGAGTCTATCTGCATCAGCTTTTCGTAGGTTCCGCGCCTCGCAGCCATATACCAGGCCGGAATAACCACACGGTTGAAGGTGTGAGCCCTAGCGTTGTCGCTTCTCATCTGATACACTATGGGTTTAATACAGTTGAAGCTGAGCCAGCCCGCTGTTATCCTTCGTGAGATCTCCAGATTTAGTAAATGGGAGTTTGTGATCTCTTGACCCAAGTAGATATACGAATTGACGTTCTCGACGGGACAATCTCCAAGCCTTATGTGTAGAATGTGCTGGGCATGAACTGTGTTTTCTTTCTATTGATTTATAGGCCAGCTGCAATGCTAGTTTTTAGATACGAAATAGAGGCCCGTCCTCTTTTACATTTGGTATGTGTGTGTGTGTGATAGTGTGTGTGTGTGTGTGTGTATGTGTGTGTGTGTGTGTTCACTATAGCTGAAAGGTAATGGCGCTCGACTCTCAAGAAACGAAAGTGCAATTGGGCAGGGTTTAAAATACCACACGTTTCAAACGTCATCTGGTCTGTTAGGAGGTGTGATCAGCGTCTAGTCTTATTGGAAATCCACGAAATTCAGGGAGATCCCGTGTACACGAAAAAGAACCCTTGACTTTTGAAAGTCGATAAGAGTACACTGTTAACAGCTGCCCGGGCACAATTTAAAAACAAAGTGATACAATTCCTACCCAATACGCAACCTAGCTTCCCCCAGGCCTATCAATCCACACAAATGTAAACATTGTTAACTAAGGAACGCACTAATGATAACATTCTGCTACCTAGCATTAACTGTAACTTGCCTTTTAGAATACCAGAATGTCGGGTATTTATTTGTGTTATTAATACTATTAATAATGTTACTCTTTTAAAACAAGAAATGTTCACTCAATTTTAGAAAGTTACATTTTAAAATGGGCACGGCTTAACGCGATTATATAGGGGACGCACAAGATCAGCAGGTAACATAAACTGTGGCAAACATCAGCACTGCGCGAACGCCAGTCCGCAGGCATCTTTTTTGGTACATATACTACAGTCGTTGTCGAATTCTTTGTAAGTAGCAAGTGCAGTGCAATTAATAGAAATAAAGTTAAACACAATATTGAAAGAGTTTCACTGTTAAAATTCATTTCCTTTTAGAGAAAGGACCAAGCCAGATCTCTCAAATTGTTTGAAAAAGCATATGAATTAGGTAAGTTCTGAAGATTGTTTGCATTTATGTTTTTCATAATACACTAGAATACGTACAGTATTTTGCGCCCAATGACTCAATACATCAGTCTTAAAATATGTCAAGACTTTTTTTTTTAGGTTTGGAGCAAATTAAGTTTTCCGTTTTGAAAAACAAATTACTGCATACCTTTTTTTAAGTTACTACATCATCCATACTATACGTTCACATATTACTTTTTATTATCACTGGGAAGGGAAATGATTACAGAAAATAAACATATAAGTAAATTGTTGATTGTTTATTATTTGACATAATAAATAAGATGAAAAAACTAAACAAATTGTAAGGGATTGATAATATATAGATACAGTAATCATTTATATAAATAACACACTTTATTTTAAATTTAAAAAATGCGTTTTCTACACAGAACACTATCGGTTTGGGTAAAATTCAGTTAAGAGTACTTACTATTCTAGTCATTAACAGTAAAGTATCGGGTCACATAACAACCTGAATCGCCATTCTGCAAAACAAAAACAACTTGCCCACTGTAGTGGCTAATGGTCTTGAAGGGTTTTGTTAGAGAGCTACTTACGTGGCTAAATGTCTCGAAATAGTTTAGCATGAATTTATTATTGATTTACTTCCTATAGTAGAACGTTATTGCTGTTTGGAGAATGTTGACCCGACAAATACGGGTCGTGAACTTTGTTACTAACCACGTGGCTACTTAATTGAAGACATATGGATACATTTGTAGGAGGATTAAATCTCGTTACTGGAACGCACCTGTCAATCCCGTTGCAAATGCGACCTGGCTTTCGGTTAGGGAATGACAAGAAACAGAAAAGGATATCAGGACACGAGTCAGGTGTGGTGTAGTATACTGAAGTCTCTAACACTTCTCGATTAGCGGTTAATCTGATGTGGGAAACGTTTCACATTTACAAATGTATGGGTATACAGTAAAACACAACACTACATTATTAGATAGATGCATACAGAGACAACGCAGCAGACAGAGAGGTAGAAAGAGAGGCAGGTAGACAGAGAGGCAGGTAGAGAGACATAAATATACAGTCAAGCAGTCAGCCAGACATAACGACGGACACACCGTCTGACATACATGCATATAGAAAGATAGACAAAGTAGCAGACAAATACATCGAAAGGTTGGAACATGTATTATTAATTCACTTTGTCCCTTGCTGAGATAAACCGATCACCAATGAATCAAACATTAGTATAGACATGGAGTTCTGATTTACATAACCTTAGTTCTCAAATGTCTTTCTTCCATTGAACTTGTCCCAGAAAAATAACACTGTCATTCGATACTGGTAAGTACACAAGCAATTTCAGAGCGGAGGCAGAGGCACTGAGGGCGGCAGTGGAAGAAATGGTGACACATAAAGAAAATGAAAGCCATATAGTCCTGCTTACAGATGCTCTGGCCGTAGTCACAGCCCTGAAAAGCCAGAAAAAACACTGAGCTAAATGACTTAAGAGCAGTACTCTGTCAACTATGCCAGCAGTCCGCACCAAAAAGGGTAGTGGTACAGTGGGTCCCATGACACTGCAGCATCCAAGGCAACGAGGAGGCAGACAGACTGACAAAAGAAGGTGCAAGACTACCACAAACATATACTAGTATGACGTACGAAAAGTCAAAACGGCTTATCAAAAGCCAGATACATAACCAAATGGGAAACCGAACATACCGGCTACACCAAAAACGATGCCTATTACCAGTTGAACAGAAGATAGCAGGTCGTTGTCTTCAGACTTCGCACTGTCCACAATAGACTGATGTACCACCTATTCAACAAATTGCAGATAGGTGGTACCGACGAATGCCCGTATGGTACCAGGAAAATGACCGCTGAACATCTGCTGCAGAACTGCCCGACATACAAGGATCAGAGAGAGCAGATGTGGCCATCACCAGTGGAACCACAAGACAAGCTCTATGGCAGTGTCGACAGCCTCAGGATGACCGCCGCGTTTTTCAAAAAAATAATGGTTACTGTCTGACTGCGTACGATAAAGAAGAAGAAGAAGAAGAAGAAGAAGAACTTGTCCATCTTAATAATTCAACTTCGGTCTGAACAGAAGACTAGTGGAGTAGGATCGATAAGCATTGTCAATATGCTCTAGTCAACACAGTCGATAATGTTTGCATGGTTTATTACTAGAGAACGAAAGGTAGAGAATAACAGAACTTGCCATTGTGCCTTATAAATAGCTGAGGCATTGTACAATGGAGACTCTAGCATATCATCCCTGACAAAGTGTTTAGGGATGGTCCATGCTGGACATCATGATGGAACACAACTTCTACATTATACTCCCTCCCCCACCCCCCACCCCCCTTTCTAGGCCTATATCATATTTTTTTGTTGGTCCACTTGGATCACTATTTGGCCTTTTCCATATTTGACCATCACTGGCTTATCTGGCCCATCTCTCCTCACTTCTTACCCAGTCATTGCCACCTCATTTGACCGCCGCCTTCATATTAAGTCGAACTTCCGACCCAACCAGTCGCGTAGACAGACACTATTTCAGATAAGTAGCCAATTTTGTTCTTATGTGATAATTGTCTAAGTTCACTATTGTTGTTATGTGTTGTCCCTGTTGAATGCCTATTGGTCGTAACGTAGGTTTTGTTTGTGTTCTTGTCTCGGTGCGGTCTCTGAATATATCCATTTTCCATTTTTGATTAAACTTAACTTTAATCAACTCTAACATTTTTGTTCACTAATTTTTTCACATTAGATCGATAAGGAAGGCATACATTGAGGGGGGAAAGAACTGGTATTCATTGGGAAGTATTGTCACAAATGGTGGACCTGGACTACACAGACGATCTGCTACTTTTGTCACAAAGTTATTTCCAATTGCAAAAGAAACGTGTTTGGGTAAAAGAACAATCAGCAAACTTGGAACTGAATATCAACATGAAGAAAAGCTAGCTTCACAAAGAACCAGTTATGCTTGAGGTAGAGCAGTTGGAAGACGTATATACCTTTACCTATTTAGGCGGCACAATTGACATGATAAGAGGTACATATGCAGATGCAAAGATAAGAATTGGAATAAAAGGCAAGCGGGGAAATCCTGGCACTAAACAACATTTCGAGATTCAGGAAATCAAGATTCACACCAAAGTTACAATATGTAAAACCAGTGTCACGTCCGTGCTGCTGTATGGAGGGAAAACATGGAGAACGATCAGGGTCAGAGAACACCGTTTCCAGTACTTAGTAAACAGACGACTTCAAAGGATGATGCGCACACTATAGCATGCCGTGGTGAGGAATAAAGACCTAAGGGAAAGGAGTCAACAAAAGCAACTGGAACAACACAATTGCGAAATAGATATAACTGGATAAGGCATATGCTGCGGAAGGCACCGTCCAGTATAACAAAACAGACGTTTTCATGGAATCATCAAGTGAAGAGAAAAAAGCAGATACAAAAATACATCAGAAGAGAATGTCAGAAGATAATAAGATTACAAGATTGCACCTGGACAGAGACAGGTGTATTAGCCCAAGACCATGCATGTTGGCGGGAAATTGTCAATTGCCTTTGCACGAAAATGAGTGACGTCTGCAGTCTGTCATTGATTGATTGATCTGTGCTCAGGAATTTGTGTTTTGAACATTATGATCTGATTATTTTGTTTGACGTTGAAACTGTCTATCTTAAGACTTGTCATTATCATTTCACTCAGATTCCGACAACCTGCTCTTGTACCAGGAGTTTGTGAAACATAGGTTTGGACGTGACGTAGAACCACTAGCGGAGCTGAACAGAGAGGATGTGGAACCGTGGAGAAAAAAGTTCTATAGCATGTGCCAGAATAGTACCAACGCTACTTGGCTCCAGGAACAGGTCAGATTATTAAGCCAATAATGTGATTTTCTTGTTACTTTTATCTTTTTATTTATATTTCTTTGTCTTTGTCTTATTCTTCTTCTTCTTCTTTTTCTTCTTCTTGTGTTCTTTTCTCTTCTTCACTTATGTACGCTGGCATTTGTTCCCATACTTTCCAACCGTAACTTTAATATTCCTGATAAAACAGTGTGACTAGTCTGACGGTTTGGTATCTCTTTAAAACGACTGCGCGGACATTCTGTAAAGATATCACCTTGAGGATATCTTTTTAAATCAGTTATCAGGTCAAGATTACTGGTATCTACATAGAGAGTGTACAGTAATAATTATGTGATGTCCAGCTGTTGATAGTTAGTTCTTCGCTGTATGTTTTCAGTGGTCGTCCAAAATGTGTCTAAAAATAGCTGTCAACTCTGTGAGGATTATAATTCCTTCAAAGAGAGAGAGTGCCCTTTGTACATTTTCAGAGGTCAACCAGAATGTATCTACAGAAAGCAGTTTTCTCTACCTGGTTGTTGTTTTGAATGCCCATAATGAGTCGGTTACTCTTATGTGCGCCCTGAAATGGACGTTAATTGGCTGGTTGCAGTAGTTTTCCTCAAATACCGATCGTGCCGATGAAGGTGGGCCAGGCGGTTTTGCTATGCTTGGCTTCATTTGCGTGTCGCTGACTACAAACGGGGATCACATGTTAGCCAGGATGCCACGAAAACAGCCCGTTTCCAGGGAGGCCTACGCGGAAGCCCAGGGGATAGTCTTGACCAGCATATTTTGCCCGATTCAGACTGTCATGTCTGATCAGCATATTTTGCCTAACCCTGACTATAATTTAAGATCAGAATAATTTGCCTGACCCTGACTATCATGTCAGATCAAAATATTTTGCCTGACCAGACGTTAGTCTTCCTCCTCTCTCCACATGGTTTATATAATGAGCGTGTATTTCGTTAACTTTTAGAGATCACCTGTATTTACCTACATACTATAACACAATACATCATATCATTGTATAACGTTCAATAACATAACGCTTCGTTGCCTGTGCTCATCTCCAGAGATTGCTAAGGCCAAAGCTGAGTTGTCGAATAAGGTTCTCCAAGACATCTCCGTATGTAGTGTACAAGGAAGAGATCATCAGTAAGTCTCCATACATTTCTGTCATCTTGGACTTCATGAGCAAGGCTGAGACGAACAGGTTGAAGAATGCTACTCTTCCTCTGGTGGGTGAACATTTTTGTAATCATATTACTGCTTATGATTGTGGGGAAGAGATATTTGTTCAATATTTGTTAATTCTGCTTTGTAATACCTTTACAGTATACAATAAACATGACCTAGATTTGACTTTTATTGTAAGACTTTGTTGTGGACGAGTGATGGGGAATAAAGAAAACGATTTCTGGATTATTTAGTGTATACTATGTAATACATCAGTACAACTTTGTGATATCTCAGTACAAATATGTGATACTTTTGTAAATATGAGATTCTTTGTTTAAAATATGAAATACTTTAGCACAGTTGTGTTATATATCAGTACAAATGTATTATATTTTAGTACACAAATGTGATAAATCAGTACAAATATGTGATGTATCAGTACGGATATGTGATATATCGGTACACACATGTGACACTTTAGTACAAATATATTTTCGTTAGTGCAAACATGTGATGTATTGGAAAATATATGGTATATATTAGTACATATATGCAATACCTCAGCATGAATATTGGATCTCAGTACAAATATGTGAAATGTAAGTACTAATATGTGATATGTCAGTTCTAATATACAATATGTCAGTACAAATATGAGATATGTCAGTACACATATGAGATATGTCAGTACTAATATGCACAGATAACTGATTCTAACTTAATACAAATAAGTTTATATACTAGACATTGCAGGGAACGAAGAGCAATCAGAGCCATATGAAATATACTTTCATTAGCCAAACATGACCACACGTTCTCGTTCATGCTCTTGGAAATAATAACTGTCGCAGCAGTCATGTCAACGAGGTGGGTATGTACACCGCAATCCCCTTAGTGATTTGCTTTCTGAGATGCGTTACATCACACTACAGGTAATAAGAGCCAGGCCCATCTCCTGAAAAGTACGCTTGTACTAAGGGAAGAGCCACTGTAACAAGGTATCAAGAGGTGAGTCCAGACGTAACTCGTGTCAGAACAAGTTACTTCAATAAACAATAATCAGACATTCAAAGTGATCTTGGCATTGCTATAACGAATGCTTCAAGTGACCTCCATGTATCTCAGATTGTTTGTATTGAATAATACATAAACAAATAACAATATAAGTTGAAACCTACATTTTAAACTATCGATCAGCAGAACATGACCAACTAGTTTGTCGACTCAATGACAGGAGCATATTAACCAAATGTGGCTCTCCAAACCCAACTGAAGTAAAAGGTGTGGGGGATGAGAGCAGCCAGAGGCAGACAATGGAGTAAGTCTTAGTAGACCTACTTCTACAAGGGAGGATGTCCACGTGCAGGTCCCAGCTCTGGCGTGAAATGGATGCAGCCGCGAGAGAGATTCCTGTTTAACTGGTTAGCCTCGAGTAGCTTATTACTCCGCTGAATTGGTACAAGAGCAAACCATCTAACCATGGCCGGTGTTATACCATGTCCCACAGTTAGTCGCCTCATACGACATGCTCTGTGTGGGGCTGTGGTACTATTCTTGTTCTTCTATACACAAAGACCCCAATGGAGTGAGTTAAATAAATGGATACGTTTATTTTAGAATAAACGATGAAGAAACAGCAAACTCCTGACTTGTTTAATGATCTATTTATTTTCCTTAGCTGAAGGAAACTGTGCTGTTTGGCTTCGATCCTTATGTTCTGTGGCACTTTAAGGCGTAAGCATTTGTTTATATTATTATACTTACTATATAATGTGAAATTGTATCATTTCTGAGAATTGTTTATTTAATGCTCCAGCCTTCTCCGATTTGTTTGGGCCAAGAGAGGCAAACAGCAACTTGAGAGATATCCAGTCAGGTAATAGGTGTCACCAGGTGAGATATAATCAGAAGAGAAGACATTATATATGGTGGAAACTGAAAGTGTGTTGAACACATTTCAATACCAAAAATGCGTTGGTTTGGTGATCTCATCAGAATGTGGCTAGATTGACTCCTACTGCGCCCTTAAAGAACACGCGATACCCGCTATAGATGGATATATACAATTCTTCACCGGCATAGACTTTCAACCTTCAACTTTCAACACAACGCACATGCCCATGGACCACGGCTTAATCTCCGATGCCGCTAACAAATAGTGTACCATATAAACACCATATTAAAGAAAAGAGCAACAACTAGAACAATCAACAACTTGTATGCTGGCGACTCAATGCTATGAGCATTTTGAAGCGGATTTGGTCGACATGTTTATAAAATATGACACGGATCACCACATGAGTTTCATTAGTACCATACAGAGAAATCAAGAACATCTTCAGAAATCAGTGTATACACTAATGGAGAGAAGACAGAAACATAAGCAGTACACCAGACTCAATTCACCAAATCAAAAGAAATCAACAAACTACCTTATTTCGCCTGAGAACTGGACACTGCAGACTACTAGAACATCTGTACCGACTGAACAACTCACACACCGATGAGTGCCCACGTGGAACAGGATGCCAGAAACTTGAGCCTATTCTACAAGAATGCACAATCTATAGGGAAATGAGATGCCAGACCTGGCCAGAGGGTGGGGAGCTGAGACAAAAGCTGTGGGGCAGCCGCTCCGACCTGATGAAGACTACAGATTTTATCAAGGTGACTGGCCTGCAGAAATAGCATGCACAAAAGATCCTGAACGCAAACAAACAAAGAAACACATGAGATAGTGTTTACTGCATGAACACAATGTTAAAGAGAATGCCTTTGAAACTTGGATATACAGAAAAGGGAAGCAGCTCATAGAATGAAAATAAAACAAATAAGAAAGGCTTGGAGAAATTCAACAGTCAAAGATATTTTGGTCACTTCAGTTCAGTTCTTCTCGTGGCCTCTATAAATCGTTCGGGCACCCCTGCTGACACCTCCACAACCATACGCTATCCTTCTATGTCTGCGGCTGCTTTTTTGTTCAACCTCAGGTCGTAGGTTAGTCCATTCATGAATGTTGTCTTCCCATCGTTTTATCAAACGTCCACACCTTCGCTGTACCGTGCCCTGTTGTATGGTATTTATAAGTCCATTGGACTTCTAGACGTGGCCATACCAAGTCACCTTTCGCCCTGTGATCGTTGCGAGGTGGTCGTCCTACAGTCCACATGCAGTCTCGATTCTACGTCATACTTCATTTTTTGAGATACGGTCTTTGTAGGTGATATTTAAGAATCTTCTAAAACATCTCATTTATATGGCCTGGATTCTTCTCTGGAGTTCTGCTGTAATAGTCCTGTGTTTTACAGGCGTAGGGGAATATCGAAAGAAACAGTAAGCGTATTAGTCTGACCTTTATGATCAGAGAGAGAAAGAGAGAGTCGTTTATCTTTCCATATATGTTTTAATCATACACGCACTGCTGTTGTTTGTGCTGCTCTGTCCATGACCTGTGGTTTCTTTGATCCCTCATCACTGATTGCTGAGCCCAGATATTTTAAACGGTTTAAAGGTTTAAAAATCATGTCCATTTGCTTTGATCACAGCGTTAATTCCTTAATTACGTCAGTGTTGTTGGTCAATATCTTCGTCATTTCTACGTTTGTCTCTATGCCGTAACTCTGCCCTGTTATATCCAGATTTGGATCATTGCTCAAAGTTTGGTCACATCAAAACAGAAAATACTTTACTGAAAACATAACTGGAATGCAAGGCGCGTGAGAAACGTACTATAGTTTAACATTGATAACTGTTGAAGGATAGCATGGTAGAAAACACTGTTAAGATGTCATTTAACTTAAATTGCTTACTGTTGTTATTTCTCGAAGAAGTGTCTACGTGACATAACGGTTAGAGCGTTAGAGCGCGTGTCTGTCGAGGCAAAGAAACAAAAGTTAACTCCCAACCTCCACTTGTTCCAATCTTAAATTAAAAGTCTGTCTCATGGCACCAGTTGTCGTCAGGGATGAAGATACCTCTTCATGTACTAAACAGCAGCCTGTATGAGGTAGGGTGGCTTGTCCCCTTCCTTTTTACCATCCCCAACTCACACGTCAGGTACCCATTTCCAGCTTGGTGTACTAGAGGAGCGGTCGTACAAGGCACGAATCACGGTCTGTATGTTTGTTCTGTCCGCTCGTGATTTCGAATCCTGGCATGCTATAATCCTATTCTAGCATACCAGGTCACTATCGACTAGGCTACATGTTCCAATCTAGCGAGCTGTAAATGATTACATAAACTAGCAGTTTTTGAAGGGTTGTCACCGAAGAAGGAGGAATATCAGTACACTTCAGAAACAAGATTAGGACTAAGTTAATGAAAAACCCACACGTAATCCCTGACGGCATTGAACGCTAAGACAATATCTAAATTCCACTTTTATTTCTTGGAACAGAGCAAATGTCAAGGACAACCGTAGTAAATATGTCGCTGACCTGTCTGTGCGTGCTGGCGAGGTTGCTGGCTTGGATGTCTACCAGCCCAGCCAGTTGAATTTTGCAGGAGACCCAGTGCAGGTATGTCGTTGGTGAGATGTTAACGATACATAAGAGTTGACCTCGTAGATAGGACTGTATCAATTTGCTGTATGTCCTTACATGTCATTCACATAACCCATTTCATAGGCCTGTCGGTCTGTCTCAGAATACTGTCGTTGCCAGACAGTTTATCACTCATATGGCCACAACTAAAACCCCAATAAACGTAGCACATTACATCTGTTGAATATCAGGTGGCTTTATGTGCCCTTCTGTGTGTAAAGATGGAGGCCTCATTTTACCAGACCATTGAATTCACTAAATGTTACAAGCTTAACTTCCTTATACTGGCTTAGAAGGCTACAGAGTCTGTTGCAACCAGTTTATTCCATTCCACCGAGTAAAAAAAACAAAAACTGTGAGCATCCAATTTATTTATGAATGAATTAACTGACTATGCCTACACCACATCATGTGACAATGCATTCCAATAATATCCCATTCTCTAAAAACAAAAATCCCAAAATCTTATCGGAACCTGTCTTTAAACAATTTTGAGCTGCGCCCTCTTGTTCTTGTAGCCGGCTGTACTTTAAAAACTTGGAATAGTCTTTTTCCTTGATTATCTTATAAACCTATACTAAATCTCTTCGAATTCTTGTCTTTTCTAAACAACGAAGAACAGCTTTTCTGAGTCTGTCCTCATAACTATATTCCGGAATCCCGCTACCAGTAACCTCTCTGTAACCTTTCTAGCATGTTTTTATCTCCTCTACTAAATATTCTCCACACCTGAACACATTGCTCCATTAAAGGTCTAACAAAGGCTTTATACTGTGTAACTATCACTTCCTTCCTATTTTCATATCTATGTTTTCCTTTCTCTTATCTTATCTATTACTGCCTTCCTCTTTTCTTATAAATCCCTTCCTTATTTTCTCTATTTCCACTTCTCTTCCCCCCGTTATTTAGTCAATAATCGATTCACAATTCCAGTTTTTTCACATATTGCCTTATGTTCTTCCAAGATTCACGATCCTCCTAGGAGGCATATCTATATTTCCTTGAAGTATATCATATAATTGTTTGTTCATATTCCCATCATTATTGTGTGTTGGCATGTTACACCGTCTGATTACGTCTTTTCTCACACTCGGGTGACATCTTGCTGTAATTTTTCTGGAAAATTGTGGCTCCATTTTGTATGTACTGTCTTTGCTTCTATTGATAACATGAAAGCGGCTCCATCTATTGCTACCCGGTCACTCTATCTTCGATGGCTGATGTCTGATGATTTATTCTAAAGTTGACAATTTTGTGTGGTTGATTCTGCACTTTCCTTCTTCTTCTTCTTCTTCTTCTTCTTCTTCTTCTTCTTCTTCTTCTTCTTCTTCTTCTTCTTCTTCTTCTTATTCTTCTTCTTCTGCGTCTTCGTCTCATTATATTCTTCAACGTTTGTCCTGAAAAGAACGTTACCAAATTTGCATTTACAACGAAGCTGAGTTATCTGTGCCTAATGAGTATTTTGAGTTATCTGTGCCTTATGAGTATTTTTAGTTATCTGTGCCTTATGTCTTCTGAGTTATCTGTGCCTTATGTCTTCTGGGTTATCTGTGCCTTACGAGTATTTTGAGTTATCTAAGCCTTATGAGTATTTTGAGTTATATATGCCGTATGAGTATTTTGAGTTATCTGTGCTTTATGTCTTCTGAGTTATCTGTGCCTTATGTCTTTTGAGTTAACTGTGCATTATGTCTGCTGAGTTAACTGTGCATTATGAGTATTTTGAGTTGTCTGTGCTTTATGAGTGTTTTGAGTTATCTGTGAGTTATAGTATTTATTTGACAGCACTGAAGAGACTCCCTCAGGCGTCCCTGAATTCATTTTTTGACCCGCAACCTTCTTCCTTTACTCAGCTCGCTCTATCGAAAACTATTTGAGAGACTTTCACTAGGCATTAGAGCAATGTGCCCATCACATTATAGTTGATTTGTATGCAAGATTGCACAAATGCAAGGCACACTGGCTCTAGATATTACTTCATTATATGTAATGTAATCTTGCCAACGAATATTATGTGTTCGCCTTATAGAAGTCATTAGAAGTGGTTCAACACGTTGACGTCTCCAGTGCCGACAGTCCACATTTAACACGTTGACGTCTTCAGTGTCGACAGTCCACCTTTAACACGATTAGAGCAGAGTGTGGAGTATAACCACACCGTAGACCTTCAGTTTAGTCATTATGCTGATTTATCGACGTCCCACATACCGAGCACAACCGACTAAAAGTTTAGACGAACTTTCCTCTACTATTTGCCAGCTGATCAGCAATAATCACAGATTTAAACAGATTGCTTCCAAGAATTATTCTACCGCTCCTAATGTATGCCACCTGTTAGACGAACTGGTTCTTTACAAGACAGACGGTAAATGCCAAGAGTACGACACGAATGATGCCTCACTGTATTGCTACCATGATAAGAATTCTTGGTGACTTAATTCAGGTTTATAAGATGATCAGAGGAATGGATATATTAGACTATAACAAGTTATTTAAAATACAACCACACACAATAACAAGAGGGCATAGCTACAAGTTGACTAAAGAGAGGTGCAGATTAGATATAAGAAATATTTTTTTTAGTCAGAAAGTGGTGAATGGTTGGAATGCATTGCCGGGGGAGGTAGTGGAGGCAGGGACGGTTAATACATTTAAGAATAAATTGGATGCGCATAGTTTTTGGAGCAAGGTGATGTAATTGAAACTGGTTATATACAGACTCTAGAGGGTCTTGTAAATCAGTATAAAGACGTAACGTTAAGTTAGTTCAGTTATGACCCCATAGCGGATTCTATCGCCTAAACAAACACCTCCGCTATCTCGTCACCTTCTGAACAGCTGATGTGCATTCAGGGCTGGTAGAGGAACTGCAGATATGATATGTTCTGCCCTTCTGCTTCCAAAATCCATTTGCTACGTTCAGGGAGGATGGGTTATAACATTATATCAAAAATTGGTTTTCTTGACAAATTTGTCACTGTTGTGAAACATCGGCAATAAGTTATGCGTTCCCAAGTACTGCCCAACAACGATACCTCAACACCAATCGAGGTATATAAGGAAAGACCAGCTTGGGACAGAGATGCATACTTGATTTGACACTGTTCAAAATGATGTTCCCAGCTATACTGCCAGACGTCTTCAAGGGCAGCGAGTATGACGTTCCCTTACATTTTCGCGTAGATTACAGTCTATTCAATCCTTATAGAATAAATGCTAAAACAGACATGAAATGTGAAATCATTACATGAAACAGAAAGTCAGAGGCTAGCAAATACGTGGATTAGCGGAAGAGCGGGCATACAGATAGACAGACATACTGGCAGACAGACAGAGAGACAGATAGGCGGGCTGACGGACGGACGAAAGGACGCGCGTGGGACGGTCGGACGGACTGACAGCCAGATTGATAGATAAGCAGGTAGATAGATAGAGATAGATAGATAGATAGATAGATAGATATATAGATATAGATATATAGATATATATATAGATAGAGAGAGAGAGGGAGGGATGGATGGATGGATGGATCAATAGATCACGGATGGATGGATGGGTGGATCAAAGGATGGATGGATCAATGGATGGATGGATAGATTGATGGATCAACGGATGGATGGATGGATGGATGGATGGAAATACATATAATTTAGATTGACGGATCGTTCGATTGATATGCAAATTTTATTGATTTTTTTTTTAATTTCTGAAAACAGATCATCGATTTCGGAATATCAGGACTAGCCCTGCCCCACGAAGAGATCAAACTGGAACGCTACCCGGTAAAACCTGTCATAATTTTGAAACCCATATCATCCATGGATTGCATTTCGAATAAAGTTTACTGTTGTCCTAGGTGGAAAGATTAGGGCATACGAAACAGTTCTTGCATATAGTTGTTGGCGCTGCCGATGAATAGGACACACTTGACGGAAAACAACAGATCGTATTACAAGACAGTCGCTGTTCTGGCATCCTCAAGACACAGAAGTAGGGGTAGACCTAAACATTTATGAAGAACGGAAGTTGAGACAAACTGAAATCATGAAAGACGTGAACGAAGCAGAAAATGGTGGTACTTGACACAAAAACTTGGCAAGTGTTTATTGAGAATCTATGCTCAACATGGAGTTGACGGGATTTGATTGACTGATTAATTGACTGATTGATTGATTCATTGGTTGTATGTATATTACCAAAAAATAGAAGCACAAATTATTACTAACTTATATTTCACTTCACGTGACCGATGTCCGTTTGCGTGGACTTCTATTTCTCCTATTGTATCCACATTTTACCATAACTTAGGAAACTGAATTGTGACTTGTTTATCATCATCACTCCCATAACCTAGAAGGTCGTTGATGCCCCGTTATTGCAGTTTGTCGTACCGACTTTCGCTGTACAACAACAGCGTGTCTTTGGCCGCTACACACCTGACGGAGGCCTTCTCTTTCCAGGTGGCAGTTCATTATAGTTGACACTGTCTTCAAATAGGGCGAAGGTCACCAATCTCGTGAAGTTACGCCGTGTGAACTAGATCGTGAAATATTAAGAGTAGTGATATTCATTAAGCCGATGTCTATTCCAGGATAATCGAACGAAAGATAACACACAAAACGAACGAATTAACCAGACAAAATGGAAAACAACACCACTTCCGTGAACAAAAATTGTAAGTCGTCGACTAGTGTGAATTCCTGACAAATCCATAGTCTGGCGGCATCTATAATGAACTAACACAGAAGAACAATGTAGACCGGCAGCCAGTTATGACACTATCTTTGCTGCTCTCCTGAGCTGATACGACTTGTTAGTCTGATCAAACTTTAACGGATCTACGTCACACAAATTCGCCATCCACAGAGAGATATAAAAATAAAACAAAGACACTCATCAAAAGATACATCAGGCCAAATAGCAGACACCAATAAACAGAATACCAGCCATACAATAGACACACTTGGCAGATATGGGCAGACAAAGATCTCCAGACTCAGAACGGGAAATTTCAGAATTAAAGCCCATCTCCAGAGATTGGGTATCAGATACACTGTTACATGCGATTGCGAGGGACCAGAACATATCTTGCAAGACTGTCCACTTATGTAGACCAAAGGGTGACGTCTGGTCCAGAGAAGAGACCATGATTGACAGCTGAAGGGGACGGGCGAAGACATGAAACATATAATCTTCTTCGTTAACATCACCAGGCTAGAACCATTGCATTAGTCAATTGAAGAAGAAAAATAAGAAGAAGCAGAAGAAGAAGAAAAAGACGAAGAAGAACAAGAAGAAGAAAATGAAGAAGAATGAGAAAATATGGCCGTTTTCCGTTTGATTAGATTTCTATTTCTTCAATAACAGCCAACTTTCCCTTAACCTAGACAGCTGACATTGTATACACAGCCTGTACTAGTTTGACCTGATAATCTATTAAATATAAACGGCTATTTGAATGTCCTGTTCTCCAATAACGTACTTTTAAATTCAAAATGCAGAATCAGGTAACTCGGCGGAAAAATAGAGCTCACTTACTGAGAAATCATATGTTTCTGACCGAAAGACACAGATATAGCATCATCGGGGTAAAAACAGACCACTGTAAATACATGCCCTCTGACTAATGGATAAATCCCTTTGAAACGTCACATTCCACGGCTGACTAAATAACGATGCGTCCATGTGTCAGCTATCGGTGCAACTATTAAAGCGTGTCCAGGAAACAAAGATAAATTTGCAGATGGTTTCAGGGCAGGATTCTTCTTTTTTCTTCTTCTTTTTTTGTTCGCTCTCGATCTCCGGCTACCAAGCCCTGAACGTTCTCAATCTATCGCTACCAAGACCTGAACGTTCTCGATCGCCGGCTACCAAGCCCTGAAAAAAGATTTACAAGCAGCGGAATGTAGTCCAAAGAACGGAATGCGGTGTGTTGTGGTTTTTAGCTTGACTGCGATATTTGCACCCTTCGGTCTAACACATCCGACTTCAGCAAGCATTTTTGAGTACCGGGTTGCCCTCCTTCCCTGATCCCTTTTCCTTATCAAGTCTGCTCTGTTGCAACCTGTTATCCAGGATCACCGCGTGGAGGTGTAGAAGGGTCTTAGCAGCTTTGGTTCGCTGACCCTGACGCTAGCAGTCAGCTATGGATCGCTGACCGCTGCAGTTTTGTGCGCTGCTCAGCGTCTTTAACCCAAGGCAGGATTCTATGAAATGATCACGCTCAGTGGTGACTTTTTGTGTTTTGTACAGTGAATTTGTTTTATTTCTCTGTGTGGAGTATGGATTGATTAGAAACCCTTTACACAATATGAGTTCTGTTATTTAGTCGGCGGTGGCATGTGACGTTTCAAAGGATTTTCCCGGTGAATCAAACGGTTGTCCACGGTGGTAAGTACTAAACGTCACAAAGTCTTGTTCAGGACTAACGTCCAAGAAGCAGACGTCTGAGTTGGAAAATCGCAACCACCTGTCGATAACATTGTAAATGATGCAAAGAAAGACACTCTTTTAATCTTCAAAGCAAAATGGGGTATTATAATAAATAACAGCTTCTACCGAAAAGAATAGTTTCCATATGTATTGCTTTGGTAAAGGTCGATAATCATATGTTCGTTACGCAGAATCAACGTGATCGCATGAGAGGACAAGCAAGATCCCACAAATTAGCTACACTCCACGTTTTCGTAAGTGATATACATTTTCTTTGTCTTTATCGTTTGTCTCTATAAATTAATTACATCTTGTTCTCTGATGCCTGACGGCCGATCTAAGGTTCGTCTCGTCACAATATCGTCACAATACCGAGTTTCGCTCTTTTATGTATTGTTTTTGTTATTGTTTATTGCCCAGAATGAGTAGGATTTCTCTTTTGTGCGTCCTAAACAGGATTTTAAGTGGCAGGTTGTTATAGCTTTCCTCACATCCCGAGCGTGCTGATGAAAGTGGACCGGGGTCCTGCAGGCGGTTGTGCTACGCTTGGCTTCATCTTCGTGTCGATCACTACTAGGGGGAATCACGTCGAACCTCACCTTGTTAGCCAGATTGTTGTCCTCGACAACAGCCCGTTTCCAGGACGACCAACGGGTGTGTCAGGTGAGATTCTTGGCCAGTATATTTCTCCTTACCCTGGCTAGCATTGTCTGATCAGTGTGTTTTGCCTTACCCTGGCTAGCATTGTCTGAACAGTGTGTTTTGCCTTACCCTGGCTAGCATTGTCTGAACAGTGTGTTTTGCCTTACCCTGGCTAGCATTGTCTGAACAGTGTGTTTTGCCTTACCCTGGCTAGCATTGTCTGAACAGTGTGTTTTGCCTTACCCTGGCTAGTATTGTCGGAACAGTGTGTTTTACCTTACCCTGGCTAGCATTGTCTGAACAGTGTGTTTTGCCTTACCCTGGCTAGCATTGTCTGAACATTGTGTTTTGCCTTACCCTGGCTAGCATTGTCTGAACAATGTATTTTGCCTGACCAGAGGTTAGCTTCATGGTCGCCGCTTATTTATTTATAATATATATGCTGTCATTCTGCCTCTCTAGCGGATTCAACAAGTTTGGACAGCATATGTCAGTGGTTACTTGATGGCGGAGCGTCTGAGTAGCAGAGTGACCAATTGATATCTTCTCACGGTAAGCTATTGGGTTCGATTCTGGATATCGTCACTCTCACGTTGACCCAGCTGAACAGAGATACCTCATTTACTGATAAAAAAGGGTTTAGTCTAGTCGACAGTGAGCTGGCTTACTAGACTAGGATTACAGCGTGTCAAACGTTCGAGTTCACGGACGAAGAGATACAAAACCGGACTGCTGTTCGTGCCTGGTGCGACAGTTCCACATTCGAAACCAGCTGTAAATGGGTACGTGTGAGAAACGGTGAAATCGGCAAGGAATGGAACTGGCCAGCCCACCTCACATAGACTGCGGCTTAGTACATGATGAGTTATCTTCATCCCCGAGTTATCTTCATCCCCATTTGTTACCATATAACTGTCCGTTACTTTTATTTACTAAGAGAAGAAGAGATCTGGCCACCAGTGTCATATTTCTTCTTCTTCTTCTTCTTCTTCTTCTTCTTCTTCTTCTATTTTCGTTTTCAAACTCCCGCTACCAAGCCATGAAACGGGCTTTGCAAGCAATAGGATATAGTCCGGAGAAAGGAATGCGTTGTGTCGTAGATTACAAGCTTGACTGATGTTTTATTCTTTCTGTCCGACACGTCCGACTTTAGCAGTGTCATACATAGCCGATTCCTTGTAAAATGCCGTATTTAACTCTTCATGGATCCGGCCCTTCTGATGGCATCAAATGAGCATACGAAACTGAAAGCTAAAAATAAGCAAATAAACAAAATTTAACATGATCTCAGGCAACAACAGGTACCCAATAATCTGGTTCTTGATGACCTCTTCCCGACATACGGATGAGCTTCTGAGGGTCTAAACTACGCATCTAACCAGCCTTGTCTTGAGCCAGGGGTATCAGATGAGGAAGCATTCTCTCAGATGCGTCTCGGATGTTGTTTCGTGTAGCATGGGTGTCTGACCAACGCATAGACTGTCTTCCGTGCCGTTTCGCCGTGCTCAATCAACTATCGTGTGGTGGTAACATGGGTCTGTCTATCTACGTTTCGCCTGCATAGATTACCGCATCATTCACCAAAGACAAACGTTGACTGTAAGAATCGTGGACATTTTCCATTCGTTCGATGCGGAGACAGATGTTCACCGGACGTCTCTCAATAGAAGCCTAGATTGTGAGTTGCCAATTTCTGTGAGTGATTTTCTGAATTGTACATGTATGTCGGTTATTGTGTGAGTGTTCATGTATGTGAGTGATTTTTTGAGTTGTCTATGTCTATGAGTGATTTTATGAATTGTCCATGTCTGTGAATGATTTTGTGAGTGTCTATGACTGCGTGTGTCTATGTGTTCGATTCTTGCACTTTGTCTTTGTTTATTGCAATGTTTGAACGCACTTCGGAATTCTATAATTTGTTATTATTGAAGGTCTCACAACGATTAATAATAAACATATACTTAAGCTGTAATCTTATGTCGTCATTTGCAGTTGAGTAACGTGTCAGCGGGTGGAGCAACCGTCTTTATAGAACAGAATATTACCGTCATTCCAAAGCAGGTAAGTCAACAAGTGTGTCAGTGGATGTTGCAAAGTTAAGTCATAATGAAAAGGTGAATGATACGGATTATGAGAATAGATACAGAGAACATAAAATCAGATTGTTAATGGAGAACATTACTATAAGAGGTCACGGTACGTACAATAAGAGGTCACGGTACGTACAATAAGAGGTCTCGGTACGTACAATAAGAGATCTCGGTACGTACAATAAGAGGTCTCGGTACGTCATAGAGAAAGAATGGAGTAGTAAAATTAACCTGATTAATTGACCTAATTCATGTTTCCGGTATTTTTGTTTAGGGCGCTGCTCTGTTGTGGTATAACTACAAGCCGTCAGGAGAGGCCGAAACCAACATGTTTTCGGCTGTATGTCCTCTGGCAGTTGGACAAAACGTTGGTACGTCTCTTTCTTCTATGAATTATAATGTATTGCCTTAGTGTGACATACATTTTCGAGTTGTTTTAGCAATGAAATATTATAAAGATGACAACGTTTTTAGCTAAAACGGACTGCGTGAAAGCGAAAACGAGGCGTTACATTCATAATTCAGACACAAGATAATAATCCGATTTCTATTCACACTTGATTACGGGTATGTATATACGAGGATACGTATGTACGTCGGTCACAAACCCATACTGGATAGCTAAAAAAGTATTGTTTGCAATTTATTCAGGTGTCAGTAGAGACAACAACGCCCAGTCTTGTGATTAGCTGTAGGTAGCAAATGCCAGGTGTTTTGTTCATGTGGAAAACCGAGAACCAAACTCGCGTCGTGCTCAAAGAGTGGACAGACAAATAACAGCGTGCTGTGGCGGGGTTTGTTTTGTTTTCTTGGAAAATGGCATTCTGCACAGGATGTACATACTCATAAGACGGGGACGGCGTGGGCTAGTTGTTAAGTGACACGGCTCACAACCCCAAGGTGCTGGGTTCGATCCCCATCACATCCCCAGCCATTAACCTGGGGAAGCAAACCCTTAGAAAATGCAGAAGGAAGGAGACCTTAACATAAAATGCATGCTGAAGTCGCATGCACTGGACCAACCGGCGCAAAATAAAAACCACAGTGCAACGCATACCGCCTTGGAGAATACAAAATTAAGGCGAACGCAAAAAATAAAAATACAAAAAAACTCATAAAGCAGTGCTTCATGTGAAGTTCTGTTGAAGCTTTGGAAAAGGACTTCTAAGAACAGGTCCAGCCCTGCTGAAAATAGGCGTACAGGTCCGTCATGGTATTGCCAGGTCATATATGACACGGCTAACGCAGAAAACAATTGGGCCACTAAGATAGCAACATTTCGGACATCAACCTTATTTTTACGAGCGATTTCCACCCGTTAGTGCATTAAAAACGTTTGACGAATGGGAAGACGGTTGAAAGTGAAGTACACATGTGACAGACAGCAGGCTGGTTTAGGTGAACTGAGAACGCGATGGGATAAGTGTATTGATGACGGTGGACATGTGACAGACAGCAGGCTGGTTTAGGTGAACTGAGAACGCGATAGGATAAGTGTATTGATGACGGTGGACATGTGACAGACAGCAGGCTGGTTTAGGTGAACTGAGAACGCGATAGGATAAGTGTATTGATGACGGTGGACATGTGACAGACAGCAGGCTGGTTTAGGTGAACTGAGAACGCGATGGGATAAGTGTATTGATGACGGTGGACATGTGACAGACAGCAGGCTGGGTTAGGTGAACTGAGAACGCGATAGGATAAGTGTATTGATGACGGTGGACATGTGACAGACAGCAGGCTGGTTTAGGTGAACTGAGAACGCGATGGGATAAGTGTATTGATGACGGTGGACATGTGACAGACAGCAGGCTGGGTTAGGTGAACTGAGAACGCGATAGGATAAGTGTATTGATGACGGTGGACATGTGACAGACAGCAGGCTGGTTTAGGTGAACTGAGAACGCGATGGGATAAGTGTATTGATGACGGTGGACATGTGACAGACAGCAGGCTGGGTTAGGTGAACTGAGAACGCGATAGGATAAGTGTATTGATGACGGTGGACATGTGACAGACAGCAGGCTGGTTTAGGTGAACTGAGAACGCGATGGGATAAGTGTATTGATGACGGTGGACATGTGACAGACAGCAGGCTGGGTTAGGTGAACTGAGAACGCGATAGGATAAGTGTATTGATGACGGTGGACATGTGACAGACAGCAGGCTGGGTTAGGTGAACTGAGAACGCGATGGGATAAGTGTATTGATGACGGTGGAAATTATTTAGAGAAATGAGGATCAATGTAAGTGCTTATATCGTTGGAAGCAACGGAGATATGGTTTTACAGAAGAATAATGCCGATTTATGGACCGCAAAGAAGACTTATGATACAGTACCCCAGGTGGCACAGACACAGAGACAGCTTATTGCAAAGGTCAGAGCAGGAAGTCGTTCTTTTTGTGGTATGTTATGAGAAAAGGCGGTTTTGAGCAAGTCGTGAAAACGGGAAAGATAACAGGAAGGAGAGACAGAGGAAGGCAGAGAGAGAAGATGTTGGACAGGCTGAGACAATGACACGGGCGACAATTAACAACTGAGTCGGTACACGACACCCGTTAAAGAAATGGATGAAGGTCAATGAGCGCCAAAAGGTGTAGCACATGATGATGGTTGTAAAAGCGATATTAAATTATATTCAAGTTCATATCGCTTTTTTTTTATTGTCGTGACCTGTTAACTGACATGCCCTCGTTCATACAAGCCGCTATCTCCCAAGAGGTAGAAAAGGAGCGGCTAAGTGAAGTAATTTAACGTTATAGAACTGACGTAAATAACGAAAAGATAATGCGATTGGAATTGTTGTTGTTGTTGTTGTTGTTGTTGTTGTTGTTGTTGTTGTTGAATCCAACAATGTGTGATTATAATTGTTGTTGTTGTTGTTGAATCCCACAATGTGTGATTATAATTGTTGTTGTTATTGTTGAATGCCCACGGTGAGTAAGTTTGCTCTTTTGTGCGCCCTGAAAGTTGTGTCACCTCATGCGGTGGGTAGTAGTAGCTTTCCTCACATTCTGAGCATGCTAATGAAGGTGCTGTAGAAGGGTCTTGGCAACTCTTGTTCGTTGACCCTGACGCTAGCAGTCAGCTCTGGTTCGCTGGCCTTGACGCTAGCAGTCAGCTCTGGTTCGTTAGACATGACACTAGCAGTCAGCTCTGGTTCGTTGGCCCTGCAGCTAGCAGTCAGCTCTGGTTCGTTGGCCCTGGCGCAAGCAGTCAGCTCTGGTTCGTTGGCCCTGACGCAAGCAGTCAGCTCTGGTTCGTTGGCCCTGACGCAAGCAGTCAGCTCTGGTTCGTTGGCCCTGACGCAAGCAGTCAGCTCTGGTTCGTTGGCCCTGACGCAAGCAGTCAGCTCTGGTTCGTTGGCCCTGACGCAAGCAGTCCGCTCTGGTTCGCTGGCCCTGACGCAAGCAGTCAGCTCTGGTTCGTTGGCCCTGACGCAAGCAGTCAGCTCTGGTTCGTTGGCCCTGACGCAAGCAGTCAGCTCTGGTTCGTTGGCCCTGACGCAAGCAGTCCGCTCTGGTTCGCTGGCCCTGACGCAAGCAGTCAGCTCTGGTTCGTTGGCCCTGACGCAAGCAGTCCGCTCTGGTTCGCTGGCCCTGACGCAAGCAGTCAGCTCTGGTTCGTTGGCCCTGACGCAAGCAGTCAGCTCTGGTTCGTTGGCCCTGACGCAAGCAGTCAGCTCTGGTTCGTTGGCCCTGACGCAAGCAGTCAGCTCTGGTTCGTTGGCCCTGACGCAAGCAGTCAGCTCTGGTTCGTTGGCCCTGACGCAAGCAGTCAGCTCTGGTTCGTTGGCCCTGACGCAAGCAGTCCGCTCTGGTTCGTTGGCCCTGACGCAAGCAGTCAGCTCTGGTTCGTTGGCCCTGACGCAAGCAGTCAGCTCTGGTTCGTTGGCCCTGACGCAAGCAGTCCGCTCTGGTTCGTTGGCCCTGATGCAAGCAGTCAGCTCTGGTTCGTTGGCCCTGACGCAAGCAGTCAGCTCTTGTTCGCTGGCCCTGACGCAAGCAGTCAGCTCTGGCTCGCTGGCCCTGATGCTAGAAGCCCGTGTTCTCTATCCACTTCAGCTCATTCACTGCTCAGAATCTTAATCTCGTATAAAGAAAAGACACATAAGACAAGAAAGCCAACATTCATAGCTTGGAATCGTGGTATTCAAACATGCATGCTGTTATCGTTTTGCTGCCAGGTAGCCGAAGGCAATCCGTAGTAGGTATTTAAACGTCCTGTGACTTACCAGGCCTGTAGATATGATTAATTTCCGTAGATTTTTAACTACAATTTTTGAATTGTGTCCGTCAGTGGCCGTTAAGCCTACTCTTTTCGATGTCTAGCTGTCAATGGATTGTTATCGTGCTCGACACATAGAACACGGAGTCCGATCTCATTACCTGGAGATCATGGACATTTTGTTCCAGAAGATAAACGTGAAAAAAGCTTTCTCTTCAATGTGATTCCAACGCTCCACCTCCGGCACGCGAGGTGGACACCTTACTTCGGGACATTTGTCCTCACTTTAGAACGAAAGGAAGATTACAAACAAGAAGGATTAATCGGGTTAAAAACAATCCGCTACATTTGTGTGGATTAAAGTTCCCACTGCTACACGTATCTTCCATTAACGACATTTGCATGCCTGACGTATACTGAATGGACAAATGAAATTATGAATGTTCTTCAAAGTTAACATATATTAATAATACCTATCTTATGTTATCTACAGTGGCAGAGAAAGGCATATGGGTATCACATAATTACGTCACGTCTTACTGTGGTCGACGGTCAAAGTCTACGCATTTCACTGCTAACAGGATCCAATCCTGTCACCCAGCGTTGTGTAGATAGATAGTATAGATATATATTTAGATTCGTAGTCTATAATGAAATCTCCATTTTAATAGTTCTCATAATTGTAATAACAGTATCCATTATTATCTTGTATTGTCTTATTATTATTGATGTTATGTGGTTGTTGATGTTGTTACTTTATAGCTGCTGAGCAGGCCTGCTCTTGGCAGCCCAATGCCATTTTAATATAAACATACGTCTTCTTCAATTGCTTTGTACAGTGTGTTGGTAATTATTAGTGGTGCCTGTAAGAATCTTTTCCTCATGTCCGCATTCACCTTGCACTCAATGAGTAGATGTCGAACTGTTTCATCAGGATGAGAGCAATGTCTGCACAAGGGCAGGTGCTGGGGATTGATGTGGTTCAAGTGGCTATTGACTCTGCTGTATCCTGTTCGGAACTGAAAGATGAGACTTTGATCACTTCTATGTATGTCATCATCACTTTTTTGTTGTGAGATTTCGCTACATACACTGCGACCCGTCGTTCACATTCCCCACCTGGCCATCCAAATGCCCCGGCTTTTATTCTGAATTTCTCGTTTACTGTATGGTTTCGGCACGGTCTATGTTTTGATGTCCCTTTTAAGGCTAGTCTGTTGGCCATGTCGCTTTCTGATTATTATTAATAATACAACTTTCGTTGTATCGTACTTGATTGTCTTTGTGCAAGTATTATTTGCTCTTTCTCTCATCCTCTTGCTGTTATTATTTTTGTTTCCAATTCTTTGTCATCCTACTGAATCTCTTCTTCATTTTTACTCATTACGTTTTCCTGCATACTTCTTCAACATCATTGTCTAGCTAATGTTTTAGTTATTTTCTTGTATGTTAGTGTCTTTATGTCCGTCTTCCTATCATTGTTGTAAAGAGTATACTTCTTTTACTGCGTCTCTGTTTATTTGCGTAACTCGTTTTCTTGTTCGTTCTGCTGTAAATCGTTTTCCTGTTCTTTCTGCTGTAAATCGTATCCTTCTCATCAATTTCTGTTTTCCTGATCTCCTGAATTTCTTCTCCGTACGTGTCCCTCTCTTAGTTGTACTTGCTGTCCACCGTATTCTTCGTGTTGTTTACTTGATGTTTCCGCTGCCTTGTTTTACGAGTCGTAACCGGGATACATTGAATATAACCACTGCCACCTTCCAAGTGTAAACGGTGATTACTGACGGTAGTGCATAGTTCTGGCAACTTCATATTGGAACCAAAAAAACCATTGCCATTATAATCAGCTACGGCACCAGGTGAAATACAGGCTTCCTGTAAGGAACCGAATGGATTTCAAACATGTGCTTTACGTTGGAGCAAATCGACGAAAGATTAATAATGCTCGATAACATAATTCGTTTAAAAAGTCAGTTTGCAGTGGAGGGTTTATGCTTCACAGATCGGTGTCGAAAGGGGAATTATTGCAAATGATGAAAGCGGACTTCCTATAATGGGGTCGCCTGCAGTGGAAACCTTAGGTTTACAATACGTCTTCTTCTTCTTCTTCTTCTTCTTCTTCTTCTTCTTCTTCTTCTTCTTCTTCTTCGTACGCTGTCAGACGTCAACCTGTATTTTTTCGAAAAAAGCAGCTGTCAGGCTGAGGCTGTCGACACTGCCATAGAGCTTGTCTAGTGTTGCCACTGGTGACGGCCACATGTGCTTTCTCTGATCCTCGTATTTCGGGCAGTTTTGCAGCAGAAGTTCAGCGGACATTTTTCCGGTACCACAACTGCATTCGTCAGTGCCACCTATCTTCAGCTTATTGAATAGGTTGTACCTCAGTCTGTTGTGGCTTGTGCGGAGTCTGAAGACCACGACCTGCTCTCTTCTGTTCAACTGGTAATATGCATCATTTGTTGTGTAGCCAATATGTTCTGTTTCCCATTTGGTCATGTATTTGGCTCTAATAAGCCTATTTGACTCTTCGTAGGTCACACTAGAATCTGGTTGTGGTAGTCTTGCACCTTCTTTTGCCAGTCTGTCTGCCTCCTCGTTGCCTTGGATGTTGAGAGACCATCTCGCCATCGTATGGGTGGGTGGTCGAGTGCTCATGTATAATCATATGACCCCCAAAACGTCGGTCCGAGTGTTCAGCTGGTATTTGGCATGCGCACTAAGTGGCCAGCCCAGTGGTATTTTGGGAGACAACGCAGCCTCCACGACATCTCGAAATAGAGTGCCTTCTCTTATTTCAGCATTTTGGATTCGATCTCTGATCGAGATCCCAAGAATGCGTCTTTCCATCGCTCGATGGGTAACTCGTATTTTCTCTGCATCCGCGTTGTGTAAATTCCACACTTCACATCCGTAGATCATGGCTGGTATGACCGCAGAATAGAAAAGATACGCCAATGGTCATCAGCCACACTTCCGAGGAGGCACATCAGTCCCTGAACGAACTAGTTGACGTCCGTATAGGTGTCTGACTAATAAAGAACAAAAAGAAAACGCAATGTCTCCGAAACCCTTACGCCGCAAATTCGAGATCAAGCTAGGAAATACACATAAAATGTCAGCTCCTACATATACTTAGGGCAAGAAATAAACGCCACCCACACCTTAGACCGAGACATCTCACAACAAAGATCTGCCCCCTGGTCTAGCTGTAATACCATCAAACCTATACACCTGCAGCTGAAAGACACCATGATTCATATATTGAGGCAAACAGGTGAATGATTTCAAATGATGAAAACGGATTTATTTTAAAGAGGCCGCCTGCGGTGGGAGCCTATGCTAAACACATTGATGAATAAAAACCGAACTGTTTGTCTTCCTTGGTCATCGTTGCCGTCTTTCTCTCTGTATTCTTCATGTATTTGCTCGCCAGGGCCTTTATGTGGGGAGGAGAAACAAACACGACATTTTCTCTTCCACGCATGTCGTGTAAAGCAACCAAAGAAAGATGTACATGGAGCTTGCACCGAATAAAACATATGTCTACAGAAACCACCCCAGATAGAACGTACATGATGCTTTGGCGCAGGATCCTGAAGGAAGTCAAATGTATTGGTAACCCATTGCCCGACTTAAGTGGAAGGGGCATCACTAGAAGAATAGTTTCTCTTTCATTCTATTCTTCATTCTAGTGTTGACGATCTCTTCCTTCCTCTTCGCTGTGTTACGTCACGTCTCGTTTTATGTTGATTTCTGCCTCAAAATGTTTTTCCATTTATAAGTTGCTGCATCTCGTCCTTTGTATTTATTTCACTCATTTGTGGGATTTTCTTCACTTTGCTTCTTTTTTTTCTACTTTGTTGTTGTTATTCCTAATTAGAAGACGAAAGAAGAAGAAAAAGAGCTCACCCCCTCTCCCCCCCCCCCACCACCCCCACCACTCCCCCCCCCCTCACCTTATGTGTGTTCGAGATTTTTCTTGTGATTTATTTCTTTTACCGTTACTCTCTCTCTCTATGTGTGTGACTAGTTAGTTACTTCGTCTACCCATGCATCTAATAAGTATGCACAATTGTAATGTTTCTATATTTTCTTTGAATGAATACCTAAGTTTTACCAATTTTATGTTGCGCCATCGCAAGAGAATTTAACTTGTTCTTTTATTTATTCGGTTTGAACATCAATCACACGTATTTACCTGTTCTGTGCTTCCGTCTAGAGTTACTACGGCAAGACTTCACCTCTGCTTTATTGCTCTTTGTCAAATGTTTCAAGCTCTCTCTACTTATCTGTTTGCTTGTATAACAAGGCTGTATGTACCATGTTAGTACCAAGTGACTTAGTATGTGGAACACATACGTCTCTGGCTCTTTGCCACCTGCTTGATCGCCTAGTCCCTTATATATTTGCTTGTGCTTTCCAGTTCAATGCATGTCTGGTAACATTTGTGTGCTTCATTTTTCGTTTTTAAGTTTGTAAAGAAGTTGTAAATGAATTGTCAGCGTGACTAGATTTTTAGAATAAACGTCATCGACTCATTTCGCATTTAGAATACAACACAACTTGACAGTGTGAAAATGTTATTTCTTTTTCGGAATGTGTTTATTATGAGGCCGTTGTAAACTGTGTAATGTATGTATGTATACCTACACGTATATGTAATATGTGAGCCTCTATGTGACAGAGTGTGTAGCCTGTAGCCTAGTCAACGGTGATTTGGCTTACTTGACTGAGACTACAGCGTGCCGCGAGTTCGAATTCACGGACGCACAGCAAATAATGAGGGTCGTGGCTCGTGTCTGATACGATCACCCTCCAGTCGACCCAACTGTAAATTGACATGTAGCTAGCCTCAAGCGTGAAGCTAACATCCAGTCTAATCCAGGACATGGATACATTTAAGTCCATCCTAAACATGTCGAGATAGTCTTGTCCGTATTCACAGGTTCTTATATCTCTCAGTATTCTCGGGTCCTTATATCTCTCTGTATTCCCAGGTCCGTATATCTCTCTGTATTCACAGATCCTTATATCTCTATGTATTCACGTGTCCATATATCTCTCTGTATTCCCAGATCCTTATTTCTCTCTGTATTCACATGACCTTATATCTCTCTGTATTCACACATCCCTATATCTCTCTGTATTCACAATCCCTTATATCTCAGTATTCACAGGTCCTTATATCTCTCAGTATTCACAGGTCCTTATATCTCTTTGTATTCACATATCTTTATATCTCTCTGTCTTCACAGGTCCTTATATCTCTCTGTATTCAAGGGTCCTTATATCTGTCTGTATTCACAGGTCCTTATATATCTCTGTATTCACCGAGCGTGCTCAGTTAGATCACCTATGGTCACCAGACACTACCTAAGACAGGTGAACTGTATTTGAGCAAACACCAAATAAAACCACTCTGTCGCCACTAACGAGACGTAAGTCCAAAACACAAGGGAAAGAAACGCGATTACGCGTCCAGTGATAAAAGATCATCTCAAAAGTGCAACATTTTATAATACTGAATCACGTGATGTGTTTCTTCTGAGGCTGGATGTCTTTGTTTGTTAGTGACAGCTGTTTCGGTGTTAACATTGATGTTTATGGTGTGAGAAAGAATTTTCGGTAATTCATAAGGTGTGTCGCCATTTCTGACCTATGAAGTTTCATAAGCCTCCCATCTTTACAATAGTATAGCAAAGTCTATGTTTAAATTGTCTCTCTCTCTTTCTCTCTCTCTCTCTCTCGTTCTCTATCTCTCTCTATTCATCAATCTCTCTCTCTTAAATTACCGAATAACGTTTATACAAATTCTGAAAATGTTGGAAGCATGTCAGGATGTGGCAGTAGAACGAACAAGAGTTGCAAATAGGTACCCGATTCAAATACTAGCTGACGAAGGTATTGATAAATTCTAATGGATAAAAATCAATATTATATCATACCATTTCTGGAAGCGCATGTGGTGCAGCCATCAGCGACCCATAGCTGACTTGACTGTTAGCGTCAGGGCCAGCGAACCATAGCTGACTTATAGTGTCAGGGCCAGCGAACCATAGCTGACTGTTAGTGTCAGGGTCAGCGAACCAGAGCTGCCAAGACCCTTTTATACCTCTGTGCGGCGATCCTGGAAACATGCTGCAACAAAGCTAGGATCGCTAAGGAGAAGGCTAAGAAGAAGGAATCGAAGTGGGAAGGCTAACCTGGTACTAAAAAACATGCCTGCTGAAGTCGGATGTGTTGGACCGAAAGGTTTAACTAGTGCAGTCAATATGTAAACTACGATACAAAGCATTCTATTCTGTGTACTACATTCTGCTACTTGCAAACCCTTGTCATGGCTTGGTAGCGGGAAATTGAGAACGAACGAAGCCAAGCCGTAACATGTTCATGTTACACGTGTCAGTCATGAGCCTTGACAAAGAACGAAAAATCATAAAATGAGAAAATAAAAATAGAAAAAAAAAATAGCTCATACATTCTGTTGTTTTTTGTCCTTAATGAAAACCTCTCGGTAGTAACGTAAGTTTCGTATTTATTTGTGTATTATAGTGGCACCTGGCTATATCCATTTATGTATTTTAGACAAATGTGCTAGATGTCCGTGATTACATTCCTAGACGTGTCGCACGATTTGTTCGTAATATAACAATACAATATTATAATATAATTTGATCTGCAACAGTTCTCACACAACCGAAAGATGAAAAAGGATCAAATAAAATAAAAAAATGAATATTTTTTTTTAAAAAAACCTTTAAGCAGGCGCTCGACTTCATTGTTTCGGGTGTTTCCCCATTTTAGCTCGGTCTCTCTCGGAAGATGGGTACTCCATCTTTCGAGAGCATCGTACAAAGCACGAACTCCGTAGATCCAGCGATGAACGCAGGGAAACATTGACATCATGGAATGACCGAAATCGAACCCCGACCGTCTGAACACAAGGCAAACGGCTTGACCACTTCGCCACAGAGAATATTAAAACCGCTTTTATTTTAGAATACTAGCAAGAGTATGTAATAATTAAGTTCAATTAACTCCTCACTTTCAAGTCTTACGCCAGTCCCTCATTTTGTTTCGTCACAAATGTGAAATACAATCCTTGATCGATGATACGTATGCAATATTATATTGTTATGGATATGTGTTGATAGTCCAACGCTTTTATTAAGGAAGAATGTAACTGATCTAACCAGACTGCGTGCAAAAATGTTAGAAAAGGGAGACTCATTCGGGATTTGCTATTCGCGGACGATACAGCCCTGGTCACTCACACGAGATACACATCCGGTACTTGTGCGTTAATTCACCAACGTTTTATAATAGGTCAAATTTAGTAGAACGTAGCCACACGAAGCACCATACTTTTCAATTCGCGCGTCTTCAATTCGCGCGTCTTCAATTTGCGCGGTATACCTTTGTCCATGTCATTCTCAGATCTAACACACCGTGCGTGGAAGTTTGATTTCTTGCAGTACCACATACCCTTATACATAGATTGCGATGTCATGTGATCTGGTTGGGGCTCTCCATCAGTCCACAAGGCCAAAGTCATGTTAAGTGGTGTATATCGTCCAGGTATTATATCTGGAGGTACCTACCTGTGATAGACCATCATCGACAACCTTGCACTGGATGCATAGCTACAGAAGAGATTAGGAAATGCCTCAACAGCACTTGTCCATCTCGACTCAAGTGGCCGTGTACAGATCGTGTGTGATTGGTACGCTACTCCATGCGAGCGAGCCTCAGAGAAAAAGAAAAAAAACAAGCCTTTATGCGTTTCAGTTGCGGAATTTGAGGTCCACACTTGGAGTTTCGTGGAGTGAAAGACAGCGAGGTGTTGGACAGTGCGAATATTGCCAGCTAGTTACGATCCTCAGCTAGTGCCGCTTGCGGTGGCTAAATCACATGTGCAGAACGGATACCGAGCGAATACCAAAATATATTTTATACGGGGAGCTGGTGTCGGACAACCGTAACAAAGGTAGAACCCTCATCCGGTACATAGACGTTTACAAGAGTGATTTAAAAGCGATAGACGTGAACACCTTCAACTAGGAGTAACTTGCCAAAAACAGATTTAGTTGAGGTACTTTATGTGTGGTGACCTGCGCACAGGGGAAGCCACCGACGACAAATCGCAGAATACAATCGTGTGGCGAAAGCAAGGGCAACAACTGAGTAAAGCCCTTCTCTTGCGGGAAATCCATTTTCTCTCGAGACTGACAGGAAGCCAATCACAATTAATCTATTTAACTATTCGAAAGCGATAACAATTTGGACAATACATAATTGTTGAATAACGGTTCAGTAAGTTGCAAGCAGGCCACTAGTCATGTAAATAAACATGTATTATAAGGACATGTTGAAATGAAACAAACAATACGCACGAAAACCGCTAACGCTTTCACAAAACAAGAAATACGATCATACAAACACGAAATGTTTGTTATTGTTACATTTGTTAATACATTTTTTTTTTAGCTAGGCCATTAACAAGATACAAATAAGTTTTTGCGTACATGTCAATATATGAAGTTAACTTCAATGGATAGCTATTTCTTCTTTGAATGCCGTCATTCAAATCTTTACATTATTTTGGTCCTCTACATATATTTAATCTCACCGAACATTTTCTCTGCATGTTTGGAATCAGTCATTAGCCGATGTAACTAGGACACCTTTGGTTTCGTTATTGACGACAGACGCCTGAATCATCTTCGACTTGCTGATGACATTGTGCTCATCACGGAGACAGCAGCAGAAGCCAACCAACTGATGCAGCTACTCGATAGAGAGGGCAGGATTGTGGGTCTGGAGATGGATATCTCGCTTACCATAGTTTTGCGCATTCACTTAGCCCCTTGTGATTCAGTCTTCCTTGGCGATGTACGATTAAAGGATGCGATCCAGTCTTCCTTGGCGATGTACGATTAAAGGATGTGATCTAGTCTCCCTTGGCGATGTACGATTAAAGGATGCGATCCAGTCTTCCTTGGCGATGTACGATTAAAGGATGTGATCTAGTCTCCCTTAGCGATGTACGATTAAAGGATTTCAACGAGCACATTTATCTTGGCGGCTTCTCAGTATAGAGGATAACCTGGAACCTGAACTGATAAGACGTGGCCGAGCGGGTTGGGCAGCCTTCTCGTCTATTAACACGGTCCTGGACGGTTGTTATGACCAAGACCTACTAGCCTCCCTCCTCAATTCCACTGTGCTCCCTGCGATGTGCTACGGTGCCGAGACGTGGACACTAACAAAATCACTAGAGGACAAATTAAGAGTTACACAGGCCTCCCTTGAGAGACGCTTGGTCGAAGTCACTCTCGGGAACAAACGTACGCAAGATCTCCACAATTATGAGATAAGATGCGTGTCCCTGGTGAAGGATGCGGTAATCCATGCAGACAAGGCAAAACATAGATGGGCAGGTCACATGTTACAGCGAAACGATGATCGATGGAGTACATCGACAGCAGTCTGGTACCCCAGATGTATGAAGAAACCGCGGAGAAGACCTCGAATGCGTTGGTCAGACTCCCTTGCTGTACGCTGGAACATCCGAGATGCCTCTAGAGAAGCACTTACCACGCACTGGACGTCCGTGTCCCAAGACAGGGACAGCTGGAGACGAAGTTGGGACCCGCAGCTACGCTGAGGAACCGGTCATCAAGATCAAGATAAAAATCTATCGTATATATATATTTATATATAGGAAGATCATAAGAAGAAGTTAAACATAAGTATTACTGACAATGGTAAATTTGCATCAAAGTAACATGTATTCCTATTTAAAAATGAACAAACTTTTCCAAAATGTAATCACAAGTAAATCATTTATTATAAACGTCTCAATGGAATGCTCGTATAACTAGCATGTGGAATGCACAATTCAGGAATGAATAACAGCTTCCAACAATTAACGTTTAGCCAAAGGATACACTACTCGACAACAATTAACGTTTAGCCAAAGGGTACACTACTCGACAACAATTAACGTTTAGCCAAAGGATACACTACTCGACAACAATTAACGTTTAGCCAAAGGATACACTACTCGACAACAATTAACGTTTATCCAAAGGATACGCTACTCGACAACAATTAACGTTTATCCAAAGGATACGCTACTCGACAACAATTAGAATTGTATAAAGCATGATTATTTCTGAAAAACAAAACGAAATATTTCTGTAGAGCGAACGAAGGTCGCAGAACGACCATTTCTTGAAAACCATTTGTGTGTATTTTCAGAACTCAAACATACTATTAGCTGTATATAGTCTATTATATGTTATACATATGCTTGCTGAATGGTCATTGAGCTTAAGTCATGTGGTACACTGAGAAATAACACAAATTATCTTAATATAACGACCTAACGGTAACGCAAAGGGCCTGGAACAACTGCTCATGTCCGTTCAGAAGCACAGTGCAGCTGGGACTTTTTCCTAAACATTAAGAAGACTAAAATGATGTCCACTGACAAAACAAGACTGCAACCCCAGATTGCTATTAATAATGAAGAAATCGAAAATGTCATACATTTTGAATACCTTGGCTCTACGTTTTCCAACGACGGAGACTGCTTGAAAGAAATTAGAAGACGTTTGGCCATGGTGATGCAACAGTTAAACAACATAGACAATATATTGCATAATACTAACAAGCAACAGAAACTGAAGATCATGAGAGCATGCATATTCACTGTGGCGATGTCCGGCTGCGAGACATGGACTATGACACAAGTAACATGGAAGAAAATTGGAGCGTTCGAAACAAAATGTTTCAGAAGAATCCCAAAAAATCTTTGGATAAAGAACGTGACAAACAAAGCCGTTCCAGAAGACCTGAATGTTGAAGAAAACTGACTCATAAACAATGCTATGTTTCGGAAATTGAATTTATTTCGGCCACGTCAACCGTCATGAAGGACTGGACATAACGGTCATGGTACATGGACAGCGACGCAGGGGTAGACCAACGGCGAAGGTGGATAAAACATATCAAACGTACTCTAAACATGAACATGGAACATGTGGGACGATAGATTACAGACCGAGATTCACATCGGCTGGCTGTGAGGCGAGCGACGTTCTACAAAGGACGTTCTACATGATGATGATGATGCACGGTAATAATATTGAGCTTGGAGATGTGGCACAACAAGAGATTGAGTCATTCATGTATCTTGATAGTACGTCATTTATGTATCTTGGTAGAACGTCATTCATGTATCTTGGTAGTACGTCATTCATGCATCTTGGTAGTACGTCATTCATGAATCTTGGTAGTACGTCATTCATGAATCTTGGTAGTACGTCATTCATGTATCTTGGTAGGACGTCATTCATGTATCTTAGTAGTACGCATTTCATGTATCTTGGTAGTACGCCATTCATGTATCTTGGTAGTACGTAATTCATTTATCTTGGTAGTACACAATTCATGTATCTTGGTAGTACGTCATTCCTGTATCTTTGTAGTACGTCATTCATGTATCTTGGTAGTACGTCATTCATGCATCTTGGTAGTGCGTCATTTATTCATGTATTTTGGCAGTTTGAGAGACAGGGTTGGAGCTAATGATAGAGATATGACATTAAGAATGCATAAGGTGAGAGAGGTTTTTATTACTATAGGGAATTTGTAGAAAACGAAAGAAAGTAGGCCGGCTACAACAATTAGAGATCTTCACATCCAATGTCAAGTCCGTTCTATTGTGTGACGTCGGTGACAAAAAAACCTACAACTTAGAACGCCCAAGCTTTCATCAATGGATCCTTGCCCCAAATTAAGGGAATGCAATGGTATTATAAAGGCACTGATCTAGAACTGGGGAAAAGAGCCAGACAGATGCTAATGGGACTATTTAAGTACAGGACACACATTACGGATATATTGTTCTGTTATCATCAAAGCACAAGGCGTAGGAGCAAACCTAACATGAAGAAGGCAAGTCCTTGACAAATGTGAAAACAGCAAAACAGAAATTGAGGTAACTGGGAATGGTGGATCAGGACATAACAGAACGTAGGTGTTTGTTGAAGATGCATGCTCAGCCGGTAGTTTAATTATTTTAATTAATTGATTGGTTGACTGATTGACTGATTGGTTGACTGATTGATTGATTAGTTGACTGATTGATTGATTGGTTGACTGATTGATTGATTGGTTGACTGATTGATTGATTGATTGGTTGACTGATTGATTGATTGGTTGACTGATTGATTGATTGATTGATTGGTTGACTGATTGATTGATTGATTGGCTTGGTTTAGTTTGTTCTCAATCTTCCGCCACCAAACCCTGAAAGTGGCTTAAGTAGAAGAATGTAGTCTAGAGAGCGGAATGTGATGTGTCGTAGCTTACAGCTTGACTGCGATATTTCCACATTGATTGATTGATTGATTGGCATTCTCATAATATTGAGTAATTATTATTACAAATACATTCACATTGTAGAGCACTACCATACAGATGTATGTGGCTAGGGTAATAAATCCGCATATCCCTGCATCAGAATGATATGGAACAAGGATGCACATCCATTGGGTTATAAAGGACAACAAATGAGAAAGACTTGGAGAGATTTAGAGTGCACAGAGAAATAATACAGAATGAAAAAAAGGTCAAGATATGTTGGTTACATAAAATTACACTTTTGTTTACTATAAACAAATAAAATGAAAGAAGAAATGGAACCTAAAATTGAAAAGTAATCAATGCTATAGGCAGGAGGATTGCATACAAGATGGACAGATAAAAGCTTATCAAATTGCATGATTATAAGCACGATACTAAGAAGGCACTCAACTGAACCCCTGCAGTTACAGCGCAGTGTGCATACAAGCATGGATTTACGTTAATAATGTAAATGGAACTGGACAATTATTCAGGCTTAACGAGCAGAGGAGACTAACGTTTGGTCTGGAGAAACATACTGATCGCATTCTGTTTGTCACGGTCAGTTGAAACATACTGATCGCATTATGTTTCTCAGGGTCAGGTGAAACATACTTAACTGAACTTAATTTAACGTCTTTATACTGGTTTAGAAGACCCTGCAGAGTCTGTATACAACCAGTTCCATTTACATCACCTTGCTCTAAAAGCTAACCGCATCCAGTTTATTCTTAAATGCATTAACTGTCCCTGCCTCCACTACCTCCCCTGGCAATGCATTCCAAGCAGACACCACTCTCTGACTAAAAAAATATTTCCTAATATCTAATCTGGACCTCTCTTTAGTCAGCTTGTAGCTATGCCCTCGTGTTATTGTAGGTGGCTGTATTTAAAAAAAAAAACTTGTTATAGTCTAATTTATCGATTCCTCTGATCATCTTATAAACCTGTATTAAGTCACCACGAATTCTTCTCTCTTCGAGACACTGTAGGCCGGTTTTTCTGAGTCGTTCCTCATAACTGTAATTCTGGGATCCCACTATCATCTTTGTCGCTCTTTTTTGTATTCTGGTCACATTATGTTTGTCACGGTCAGGTGAAACATAGTGATCGCATTATGTTTGTCAGAGTCAGGTGAAACATACTGATCGCATTATGTTTGTCACGGTCAGGTGAAACATACTGATCGCAATATGTTTGTCAGGGTCAGGTGAAACATACTGATCGCATTATGTTTGTCACGGTCAGGTGAAACATACTGATCGCATTATGTTTGTCAGGGTCAGGTGAAACATACTGATCAGACAATGTTAGCCAGAGCCAGGTGAACCAGACTGATCAGACTATGTTAGTCAGGGTCAGGTGAACCAGACTGATCAGACTATGTTATTCAGGGCCAGGTGAACCAGACTGATCAGACTATATTAGTCAGGGCCAGGTGAAACACACTGAAGAAGTCTACATCTCACTTCCATGTAATTCACCCTGGAAACATACTATTTCAGTCTTGCTAAATATGTGGGGATCGACGTGATCCCTATAGTAGTGGGCATCACGCAGAAGATGTCAAGGATATCATAACTGCCTGGAAGGCCCTAGTCTATCTTCATCAGCACGCTTGGGATGTTTAGAAACGCTACTGCAACCCTCAACCTAATGCCCTATTCAAGGCGCAAACATGAGTCAACTTACCAATCGCGGGCATTCAAAGACAACATCATCATAATCATCATCAACAATAACAACAGCAATAACAGCAACCACTGCCTAACAATTGTCACCAACAAGAAAAGCCACACACCTACTACTAATAGCCAAACTAAAGTCCAAAAGACAAACCAGAGAAAATACAAGGCAGCACCTTCAAAAGATCGACCAGATGAACTACAGTAGAAAAGAAAGAGTCTGTATCTGCCCGACATAATGCCCTGATCTGAATATTTCAATCACTCCTAACTTGAACTGCCCGACATAATCCACTAATCAGTCTGTTTCAATAACAAGACGGCAGTAATCAACTGAACAAAACTTGTGGTAGTAGATTGCCTGTTGTTTTATTGTCATACTGGACACCACAAGGCAGATACAATTCAACTAAATACAATCTGTTGATACATTTATAATTATAGCTACTAATGATAACAACAAGTCAGAAACAATAAATGAAAACAAAATGTTTAAAGTTCATTAAAATATAATTAAATCAAAATTTAAAAAATGGGTATGATCAGACACCGCACCGAGACGAGAACACAAACACAACCTATGTCACGGCCAATAGACCCCCATCAGAAACAACAACATCGGCAATGATGTTGTATACGTCAGAGTGCTTGTCTAACACTTTTTTCTGTGATTGTTGTCGCCATTTTGTCGACATATTTCAGCGACAAATTGTCCATAATTATAAGTAATTAGAGAACTATGAAATAGTTATTAATCTGATAGTCAAAAGGAAACCCTGCCAAACAAGTGGGTTTTTGTTCCTTAGAACCTTGATACTCGCTGTTCGTTCCAAAAGTCGCACCCATCTCTAACGACTTATAATTTTGCCTCACTGTGACTGAATGTAATGCCACATTTTGTAAGAACTACTCGTAATTATAGTAGTAACCTTGATGATCTTTTTATTTTACTAATTCTTCTTTTTCTTCTTCTTCTTCTTCTTCTTCTTCTTCTTCATCATCATCGTACGCAGTCAGACATCAAACTTTATTTTTTCGAAAAACGCAGCGGTCATCTTGAGGCTGTCGACACTGCCATAGAGCTTGTCTAATGTTGCCACTGGTGATGGCCACATCTGCTCTCTCTGATCCTCGTACGTCGGGCAGTTTTGCAGCAAATGTTCAGCGGTCATTTTCCCGGTACCACACGGGCATTCGTCAGGGCCACCTATCTTCAATTTGTTGAATAGGTGGTACCTCAGTCTATTGTGGCCAGTGCGAAGTCTGAAGACCACGACCTGCTCTCTTCTGTTCAACTGGTAATTTTGCTAATTCGAAACTGTTCTGTTGCATTTTGGTTCTGTGCGCTTACAAAAAAATCATTCATGTTGTCGGGATTGACATTTAAAAGTTTTACAATCATACATTCTCATGTTAGTATCAAAATATGGCCTTCTTTAGAATATCTACAGTAGGCTATGTTCAAAAAGTACTCACGTTTCAAAATCCTAATTGAATTGCAAATTAGAAAACGGTTATCCCCTAGGACATGGCTCCGCACAGTCTGATTATGAGTAATGTGTACTTACAGGGAAGCCACCCACATCTCAAGAGGGCCAAAGAAGACCTTAAGAGCACCCTCTCGCTCAGGGTCCAGCCCGGAGAAGAAGCAAAACAAAAACGTTCGTCAGGAAGAATAAGAAGAACAGTTAATTTAACATTATAGTATAACCAATACTCATAAAATAAGCGCCGTTATGCATGAGCGAAGCGTTATATTGCACAGAATAGATTTAGATATTCCAAACGGTTTTGAGAAATAAGAGAAGACACATTACTTTACATAAAACTGATATGAAATGAATTATAAATTTAAATCGTCACAGTCGTGTTATATTTTTGCGCAGTGACATGTTAGCAAACACTCGAAACGGCGAAGGGAGATTATCAGTTACTATCTGAAAGATAGGCTTTTGCGACCGCCTAACACATCGTGCGAATCAGGTGAATTTGTAGCAACGAGACGGTCATTACGACGCTACTTTTTCCTCATAGCCAACTAGCCACAAATTAGACCAGCCTTCCCTGGCTGAGATTGTTACATTCCAATCTCTCAAAGTGTGTTTGAAATGTTATTTCAGTCCAATTTGGTTTAGCTTTTTGATTTTGATTTGATCACACGTTAAAAAAGAGGGTGATATCTATTTTTTTTCAAAAGTTAAACAAAGACGCTTATAACTGATTTACAAGAAAATGGCGAGAACTGTACAGAAGTACGTCCACAACATGGTATTCAACTATCTCATTCAGAACACACACGAAGTACTTTTCAAAATGTTGGCGACATCGTTAAGTGTGCACATTTATGTTCATGACTCAGCTTAACCTAAGTGACATCGTTAGGTGTGCCCATTTATGTCCATGACTTAGCTTACCCTACCCGACATCGTTAGGTGTGCCCATTTATGTTCATGACTTAGCTTACCCTAGCCGACATCATTAAGTGTGCCCATTTATGTTCATGACTTAGCTTACCCTAACCAACATCATTAAGTGTGCCCATGTACGCTCAAGACTGATATTACCCTAACCGACATGATTAAGTGTGCCCATTTATGTTCATGACTTAGCTTACCCTAACCGACATCATTAAGTGTGTCCATTTATGTTCATGACTTACCTTACCCTAACCGACATCATTAAGTGTGTCCATTTATGTTCATAACTTAGCTTACCCTAACCGACATCATTACGTGTGCCCATTTATGTTCATGACTTAGCTTACCCTAACCGACATCACTAAGTGTGCCCATTTATGCTTATGGTTCAGCTTACTTCGCTACTGCCCCTACGTCTCACGCCTCGCTACTTCATATATGCCACATACACAGTAAGCATTTTTACATATGTGTTAAGAACACTTCATTTAAACGTCTTGACACAGTTGTGTTGTGAAGTATTGTAAAATGTAATGTATAGGGGAAACTGGTTTTACAATTTACAATACATAACAACAAACACGGCACAGTTTCCTGTGGATAATCGAACATATAAACTTAAGAGGATGGCAAAATGTAAACTGATACCAAAAAACAAACAAAAACACCAATGCAATAAATCAAGCCGTTCACTAATAACTTGAAAGAGAGTATAGGCATGCATGTTGGTAAGGCCAACACAAAATTGTACATTAGAGCTTAAACAAACCAGCTGTAGAGGAGCAGTTTCACAAAATTGTCGCTTCGTAAACGTACGGGGCATTGTGCGGGTTATTGGTATGCTCCAGTACACTCAGCTGTCAATCTAAAACTGGCTTTCTGATTTAGAAGGAAACTTTGAACAAAAAGGGACTGACCATCTCACTTCAATAATTGCTGAGGATTTCTTTAGTCACGTTTCCAACACTTCATCATGCGTAGGAAGACTACCTTCTAGTCGGGCAAAATATACTGATCAGACATGTTAGTCAGAGTCAGGCAAAATATGCTGATCAGACATGTTAGTCAGAGTCAGGCAAAATATACTGGCCATACATGTTAGTCAGGGTCAGGCAAAATATACTGGCCAGACATGTTAGTCAGGGTTGGGCAAAATATACTGGTCAGACATGTTAGGGTTAGGTAAAATATACTGGCCAGACATGTTGGGGTTAGGTAAAATATGCTGGCCAGACATGTTAGGGTTAGGTAAAATATACTGTCCATACATGTTAGGGTTAGGTAAAATTTACTGGCCATACATGTTAGGGTTAGGTAAAATATACTGGCCAGACATGTTGGGGTTAGGTAAAATATACTAGCCAGACATGTTGGGGTTAGGTAAAATATGCTGGCCGGACATGTTAGGGTTAGGTAAAATATACTGGCCATACATGTTATGGTTAGGTAAAATATACTTTTCAATTTCCCCACCTCCTCCCCCGTTGTCCTGGAAACTGCCTGTTTTCATGCCAGCTTGGCTAAAAAGATGAGAGAGCCAAATGATCCCCCGAGTAGGTACCAACACGCAGATAAAGCCAAGCATTGCACAACCGCATAAAGGAATCTGGCCCACCTCCATCAGCACGTTCAGGATTTGAGGGAATCTAAAATAATCCGCCACTAAACGTCCTTGTCAGTGATCATACAAGTGGGAGTCTACCAATTGTGAGTGTACTTTTGACAATAACAACACTTCATCATTGACAACAATGTTTGAAAACACTATAATGGGTATGCTGTAAGGAGGCAATATACAACTGGTCTCCTCTGTTTGTACGAAGCCGAAAATGAGATACTACATTTTCAAAATGCTATTTGAACTACAATTTAAGCACTAGTTCACCAACACACCTGTTACACATCCCGCTCTGTCCGGTTTAGCAGACAGTTTTTTTCTCTCGGTAGGATCGTTTCTTCGCGAACGGAAAGTAATGGCAACCTACCGTACTGAACACCTGCCAAGAAACTTATAACAGCCAAATAGATGGCGGAAGTAAGAAGCGAGGTTCTGCAAAGGATATGATAATTACTTGACTTACTTCCTACTTTAATCAAAAGTATAGTAACTTTTCTGATCCAATAATGTGAAGTAATGTACAGTTTTATGTCTGTTTTTTTGTCTAATACCGAATAGCCTATATATCCACGTGAACAAAGCTGAACATAAATACATTTTATTTTCAATTCATTATAAAAATTCACTGTATCACATACTTAAATATCAAATGTCTTTATTTTATAGCATTTCAATTTGATTTTCATTTCTCAACATTTTGTTTATATATGGGGTATTTCGAATCAACATGTATACATATAGATAAGTGCGAAGTAATTGTATATAAATTCTGTAGTCATTTTACACATCCCTCTCATATATGTCCTAGCCCTGAAAATTCCTGAGCGAGTGAGTTAAAGTGAATTGTTTATGAATTTAGCAACCTCACCATGTAAACTTTGTTGCTGACAAAACTACCATCAAGAGAGTGATATGAGTGATACTGCCCAGGTCAGCTGTAGTTGTAGCAATCTGCTTGGTTTGAAGAAATAATGGGACAGCTGCTAAACGGGGAAGGCAATATAAATAAAGCAATTGGGGATATACATTCTTAATTTCAATAGCAGCATCCTTATTCATGCAGAGAACAACACATATACAAGGTTCACATGCCGTGGTAGTTACTGGTCATTGTAGAATAGAGTCTGGCTTCCTCTGCCACCCTGTCAGGAAGGTTCAAACCCATACCTCCTTCTGAGACTGGTAGCGTTATGCCTTCCATTGTTCGTTCCATCGACGACCTGGATAGTTCGCTTTCTGCGTGGCTGTGGCTGCGTGCGACTGCGCGGTTGACGGTGAAGTTCATGTCCACGTTGTCTGTGACAAGAGCTACTTCCGGTCTGTTGCGAACTGATGCTCTCAGGGAAGCCAGTTCCACGTCGTCCTAGAAGATTCAAATATAAAGTTACAAAACGAGAGACGATGCAAAAATAACAATATACCAACAAAGTAACTGCTTCTACAGCATTTACATCAACAGCTTTATAGACAGCCAAATACCTCACAAGAACAGTAAACAAAGAAACTTGTCAGAACAAATCGGGAATTGGAATTAAAGGCAGAGATGTATATATATATATATAGATATACATATATATATATATACAATAATATTAATAATAATAATCATAACCATGATAATAATAATAATAACAATAATAATCATAATCATAATAACAATATTAATAATAATAATAATAATAGCGATAATCATATTAATGATAATTATAATAATAATAATAATAATAATAGTCATACGTTCGCTTAGACGTTTGAGACCCATTGCTTCGATTGGCCACATCTGTGGTACAGTTCTGCGGAAAAAATCTTCAGGCCTCGTCCACAGCGGAGGGAGAAGGTGTTATCTGCTAGAGCCGAACTGAGTGGGGACCGCCTCTTCTACGCATCCAGCTGGTTGGGAGGGGGGGGGGGGGGGTCTTTTAGCGCCGAGGAACGCTCTACAAAGTATTTTGCCCACCGGGGTACAAGCTCCAGCCGTGTGAAACAACCGAACTAACAAACTGGGTGGCTGTCCAGTGTTTCCAAGAATTGGTGGAAGCTGTTTTAGCAGAGACCTCAACGTTGCAGATGTAGTCATGCCATTAGTTGTCCAGGATACGCCAGTGGTTGCGCTTTGGTAAGGCATGTATATGTCATGTCTGCGTAATGTCCAAGTGTGATAGCAGTAAATCAGGAGTGAAACCACGCATTATTTGTAGATGCCAATTTTTGTTTAAAGGTACATGCATATAACGAGCCCTAATCCAAATGACAGTGCCAATCAACTCATAAGGATGGATCAGAGCACCTTGTTTAGGTTCCGAACCCAGCACATCCGACTTAACAAGCTCCTGAACAGAATCCAAAAAAAACACACTCAATATTGCCAGTTGTTGTTGTTTCGAATTCCCACGATGAGAATGTTTATTATTCTGTATGGCATGAAAAGGGCCTTAGCTAGCCGATTGCATTAGCTTTCCTCACATCCCGAACGTAGTGGTGAAAGGGGACTGGAGTCTTCCAGGATGGTGTGCTATGGATGGCTCCATATGCGCTACTCACACTACTATGGGATCATGTCGATCCCCATATAGTTATCCACTTATTTTCTATATCCTGCCCTAGTATGTTTTGCAAAAGCAGAATTGACTAACCAAACTAGCAAACTGTTTTATTTAAAATGAGAGTTTAGACAAGGATGTATCCAATCACCAGATCTGTTGAATAAATTCCATGAACTAGTGATAAGAAGCATAACAAGTAAGCAAAACAAAAGTAAAGTAGCATGTCCTTTAGAGAACCTCGTCTCTTACACCCGCCACCGATTTGACTGTTATAAGAACCTTGCCAGGTATGCAGTACGGTAGGTTGCTATTACTGCCCGTGCGTGGAGGAGAGAAAAAAACTCATGACTGCCAAACTGAACACGATCGTAATTCAAAGTGGTGCGTTAGAATTGTGAAAAGGACGCTTCAGCGCTAGGCCACACAACCTCTTGAACAATAAGCATACTAAGAGTATTAATAAGACACGGAGAAGTGGTTGACAAATGCCAGGAATTTAATTTTCAGGAATACAATTACAGATTTGCATCATTGTACAGCTGAAAATGTACATGACTTACGAAAACTGGTTTCCAAGATGAGCTATGCAAGTGAAAAAAACGTGACTATGTTAAAATATCAGGGGAAAACGGATTATAAAAGACAATAAGCATATTAGATGCGAGATCATCGGTTTTAAAACACCTATTAAAACAAACAGCAACATTTAGATAATCATAATAGACAACAGCAGCGGTATAATGAAAATAGAGAAAATGAACAGAAACTGCAGATACAGACTACCAGATAATAAGGAATATACCCACGAACATTTTTCTCCAACTAGAAGCTAGGAAGAGAGGAAAAAGATAGAGAAAAGGAGAAAGAGAGATAGAGAAAGAGAGATAGAAAGAAGGACAAAGGAAATAAAGACAGAGTGTACGAGTGTGTGTTTTGTAGATTTATGGGAGAACATTGCTTCTGATCGCTCTGTCTGGCATAGTACAATCGGTTTTGGCACAACACATATGGATCAGACACGAATCAAATAAGCTGCACGGAGACGAGAGACACGAAAGGCAAGATATGAGTTGACTCCGCCTGATGGTTAGACAGTGATCTCTGCTTTCTGTGCGACGGTTAGACAGTGTTTTTCTGTCCTCAGTGTGACATACTCTTTTGAACTCGGATTTGCTTACAGATGCCCTGGCTGTAGTCACAGCACTAAAAAGCAAGAAAAATACTGAACTTAATGATTTAAGAGCAGTACTCTGTCAACTATGCCAGCAGTCCGCACCAAAAAGGGTAGTGGTACAGTGGGTTCCATCCCACTGCAACATCCAAGGCAATGAGGAGGCAGACAGACTGGCAAAAGAAGGTGCAAGACTACCACAACCAGATACTAGTATGACATACGAAGAGTCAAAACGGCTTATTAGAGCTAGATACATGACCAAATAGAAAACCGAACATACTGGATACACAAAAAACGATGCCTATTACCAGTTGAACAGAAGAGAGCAGGTCGTGGTCTTCAGACTTCGCACTGGCCACAATAGACTGAGGTACCACCTATTCAATAAATTGAAGATAGGTGGCACTTACGAATGCCGGTATGGTACCGGGAAAATGACCGCTGAGCATTTGCTGCAAAACTGCCCGACATACGAGGATCAGAGAGAGCAGATGTGGCCATCACCAGTGGCAACACTAGACAAGCTCTATGGCAGTGTCGACAGCCTCAGGATGACCGTTGCTCTTTTCGAAAAAATAAACGTTGATGTCTGACTGCGTACGAAGAAGACGAAGAACTCGAATTGGTTTGATCAGTCACCTCCTTACCCACTTCAGGATTGACAATTCACAATGTAGTTATCTTCGGGAACGAGGGACAAACAACAGCGTTATGAAGAAACAGTATTGCCTAGCTGGATAAAGTCCTGGATGATACAAAACATTTAGAAAACTCATTGACGGCCACCGAAATGTTGTTCCTACGAAGAATACATTGCACACATTGGCAAGCTAACAAATGTAACGGTTATTTACATGAAAACAATACGAAGAGATGGCCGTTATCAAAGATAACAATAACACACAGTTTGTCATTGGCTACATACTCTAGCAGAAAGACTCTGATAAATGTAGAACTAAGGGCAACATCGAAGGCAAGAGAGGCAGAGACAGACAATTACAATATTTTCTATTCTGGAGAAAAACACTGAGAACATCTATGGTGCTGAAATTATCTCTGGACTGATTATAATTTGGAAGGTTGCCTGACGGGAACAAGATGATAATGATGTCTTATCATGGAAAGTAGATATCATCGTCAGAATCATCATGGAATGGATACTCTAGATAACAGACAAACGAGAATACGACCTTAGGCAATTTGGTGCAGAATCGTGGAAGCATAAACGGAAATCACGAACCAGATATTGTGTCCAAACGAACTAATGCTGTATATAGATTGAAGTTGAGATTTTGTTGTTCTTAACGACGCCGTCGGATATAATATTCCCTAATTGCAATTGAATTCATCGACCAATAATTGGATAAGAAAACCATACAGACAAACCTTAATGTCCATCTGAGCTTGGAGGGTCATCAAGTCCCTAGGCCTGTTTGGCAGGGTGTTGTACGTGGCAGACAGGCCTCTCTCGTCTGAAACAATGCCATATTTAAACAAAAACCAAATTACTATTCATGGAATTAAAAACAATTTTTTTTGGAGCAGAGAATATGTCAACTACACATGCTACTAAAATTTAATCGTTCGCTTATGAGGCCAGGGCCCGTCATGTCGAATGACCATATGTAAGACTACATCTGATAGCCCAGTCCCAGTCGGCCTGCAGGGATAGGTGACGGTCTGTTTTAGTCCGGTGTTGTGAGGGTGGCCCCTAGGACATCTCTAGAGCGAGCACAACCTCTTCTCGTCCCTTGCATTAAAAAAGCCAACAGGAGCATCTCGTGGGTCAGGACTTCCAGGGGGGAGGCAGGAACGCCGAACTACTTCGCTGTTGGAAATCAGGTGGGGGCCAGCGAATCTGGTTGCGCAGGTGAAAGGCGTCAAGACACTGCCAGTCCCGCTGTAGTAGTGTCCAGGTCTTGGAGTTGTACAGGAGGATGGGGACGATGTAGGAGGAGTATATACGTAGCTTGATCTCCATGGAACGTTTCAGCTGGTACCAGCCTCTGCGGAGCGAGTGCATGGATGAAGCCGCTAAGCCCATCCTACGTGAGGGAGGGGGGGTGTTGTGACTGCTGCGTGCGTCAGATGACTGCCCGCTGCCGAGGTAGACGAAGTCATCGATGCCTGCAACCAGGTTTGATGCTCATCGCAGAGGTAGGGGGGGAGGGGCTTGGGTGCTTAGGTTTTGAATTTTCGTCTTCGTCAAGGAAATGTGCAAACATAGGTGTATAGCCGACCAATCCCGTGCCTCAAAGGGGCTTACCAGGGCCTGAGAATCGTGGCCCAGTATAATGCCGTCAGTGTAGTCCAGATCGGTTACCAGAGTCGCTGACAAGGACCCCTGGGTTGTCACACTACATTGTATATTGTAAACATCGAACAAAGAAAATTGTACGTAACCCTGACAAACACAACAATTGAAAAATAAGGACTGTAGAAAGGAACAGTTTAGCAAATCAAGAATGAACTTTGACGCAGAAGTACTGGAATGTTACAAAGGCATTGTAAAAACGTACACATGTTTCAGTAACTTAGGAAGGTTGTGTATGGGAATACGTCGTGGGAAGATACCGTTCAAGTTATTGCCTTATAACATTGTGTTTGACTACTATCAGACTATATTTTTGCATATCACTATAACTAGTTTTACTTATATCTCAAGAGCACAGGTTTCCGACATTGGGTCGGTGAAGTGTCTTTGGTCGCGTACTGAAACAGTGAACTCAAACGATATTGATTTTAACGCAAATTTTATTTTTAATCGGTATCTTAAAGATTGAATAATATCATTGTTTTTAAATTTCGATTATAAACTTAACAATATGAGTAGTTTTATATGTTGTGTTTCCACTGTAGGGACCCATAATAACATACATCTAAGCATTTACATAAGCAGTTTCTCATGAAAAAAAAAATAAAAAAATAATTTTGACCTGCAGAAATAAATGTTTACGTCGGCGAAATTCGCGAAATAAATTCAATCGAAAGTTTCAGACAACAATTAGATGAGTCGATTGTGTAATCGAAAGATAAATCCTAATTTAAAACGATTCAATTACACTATATTGAAACATCAATTATTTACGTGTTTCATTGTTTCCCTTGTTAAAAACCGTTTCTAAATATTTCAGGGTCACGCGTCATTTTGCTTGTATAAAATGTGGTCGTTGTTCACTTTGCTTGTATAAAATGGGTTTGTGGGTCACTTTGCTTGTATAAAATGGGGTCGTTGGTCACTTTGCTTGTATAAAATGGGGTTGTTTGTCACTTTGCTTGTATACAATGGGGTCGTTGTTCACTTTGCTTGTATAAAATGGGGTTGTTGGTCAATTTGCTTGTATAAAATGGGGTCGTTATTCACTGTGCTTGTATAAAATGGGGTTGCGGGTCACTTTGCTTGTTTAAAATGGGGTTGTGGCTCACTTTGCTTGTATACAATGGGGTCGTTGTTCACTTTGCTTGTATAAAATGGGGTTGTTGGTCAATTTGCTTGTATAAAATGGGGTCGTTATTCACTGTGCTTGTATAAAATGGGGTTGTGGGTCACTTTGTTTGTTTAAAATGGGGTTGTGGGTCACTTTGCTTGAATAAAATGGGGTTGTTGGTCACTTTGCTTTTATAAAATGGGGTTGTTGGTCAATTTGCTTGTATAAAATGGGGTCGTTATTCACTGTGCTTGTATAAAATGGGGTTGTGGGTCACTTTGCTTGTTTAAAATGGGGTTGTGGGTCACTTTGCTTGAATAAAATGGGGTTGTTGGTCACTTTGCTTGAATAAAATGGGGTTGTTGGTCCCTTTGCTTGTATAAAATTGGGTTGGGGTTCACTTTGCTTCTATAACATGGGGTTGTTGGTCACTTTGCTTATATAAAATGGGGTTGTTAATCACTTTGCTTATATAAAATGGGGTTGCCGGTCACTTTGCTTGTATAAAATGGGGTCGAGGGTCACTGTACTTTTATAAAATGGGGTTGCGACTCGGAAAAGGTTGAGAACATGAACTCCAGAGAAAGTCCCTTGTAGTGCAATAACAAACATGCATTATGGTGTACTTTTATTGAATATGTCCACAACGATGTATAGTGGTTGAGAAATAATGGCCGCTTGCCTCGACAGTTGCCATGCACATTTTAGTTTGAAGCAATTTCTAGAACTATAAAGACACATTTGTGAAAAAGGCACTAGAAAAATACATAATTGAAAACCAAAAAAATGTATTGAAACGAATTCGTGTAACTACTTGTATTACATCTGTGTATATAACAGGCAATTCTAGCCTTGCTTATGTTTATGCTGTTAGTCACAGTGCTGTAGCTATTGTGATCGATGTATCAATTCCATCACGAATTCTAGCAACTGTAAAATTGAAATTAATCGAAGACTTACAATTGCTAAACACAAACGTTTAAAAATGAAAAATGTGTGACAAGGCACGTGTACGCATATAAAGATCCAGCAGACCAGTACACACATTTCTCCAGTAGAGACCACGGTTGTGGGACTTGCACATTACACAAATCAACTGTAAAGAAATGTCAAGCTCTTGGAATGAAGTGTTGCAGTGGTAGGTAAGCAACATACCTTTCGCAGGGCGTCGTATGCACAACTGGTAATATATTTGGCTTTTATAAGTTTCTTTGTAGGTGATTCTTATGCATACCGAAAATATCACGGACCCCCCAAAAAAAAAGACAAAACGAGAAATTCTACATAAAATTGGCTCCTACACATCTTTACAAGGGACAAGCTTAAATATCTTGAGGATGAGACGAGACATAATGGTCTGGAAATAAGGGATGGTGTGGTTTCTGGGAGGAGTAAAACATGACGACTCAGACAAAGATGGCATCGGGATATTGCGGACAGTCTGGAAATGTCGTTGCATGACACGAGTCGACTGGCACTAAACCATAGGCCTATACATCTTCCATGACGGAGACGCTGGCTAGCACGCCCTAAGCCGAGATGCTTACACATCTTCCATGACGGAGACGCTGGCTATCATGCCCTAAACCGAGATGCTTACACTATCTTCCTACGTGGAGGACAGGGGCGACCGACCCCAACCAGGCACGTCCACATGTGGCGGATAGTGGAACGACCTCCAGACATGGAGCGTCCACAGGTGGCGGATAGTGGAACGACCTTCAGAAGTGGTGCGTCAGATGCGACATAAGCCAGGTATAATAACAAGTCGAATAAGCAGTCGTGGACCAAATGGCGGTGTATTCCAGCAGGATGGGGTGGCACAACAGGTGGCACTGCTTTCCCCACTGAAATACCCCATGTGTCCTACGACGGATACACCAAGCGGGTAACAGCCGCTATATGCTCTAGCCACGGGAAGGAAACGACGGTAGACAAACCAACCTACTGCCCTGGAGGTACCATCGGGAGATGGAAAGGCTATGAGAGACAACCCAAAACATACAACTCAACCCGACCTGCCGAAGACGGAGTATGTCAGCTACGGCGCAGGAACCGGGAAAATCAGGGCACACGCGCATCAACAAGCATGGTCATGGTGTCGCTCCTACAAGTTAAAACCGGGGAGGAGCTGTGCCGGGCCCTCAGCCTTGAGGGGACCCACTCAAGCAACCGGTGCATCTGGACCTGGCCAGAGCGTGCTGAGCTGAGAAAAAAGCTGTGGGGCAGCCGTTCCGACCTGGTGAAAACTCTACAAACTTTATCACGGCGACTGGCCTGCACATATAGCATGACCAAATGATCATGAACGCAAAGAACACATCTTCCATGATGAAGACGCTGACCGACTCGCCCTAAACTAAGATGCATACAGAGCTGCCATGACTGAGACGTGGACCGAATCACCCTAAACCGAGATGCTCACATACCTGTCATGACAGAGACAATGTCCTGGGAAATAATTTACCAGGTGATGATGACCGATAATAAAGTAACTTACCCAGTGAAGTGTTTCCGCTAATCAGGTAGTTTTGGCTCTCTGCCAGCTTCCTGTCCATTGTCTCTTTGTGTCTCCGGTCCAGAGATTTGCTAGAGAAAGCTCCGCTCTGTTCGCCGTAGGAGGTTGACATGCCGTAACCCGAGTTACCATGGTGATAGTTTCCCTTCACAAGACCAATCTGGCATATATAATGTGATAGAAGTCCATTTCATTTCCATAGGGGGATGATGGTCTTTATCTGTTGTGTGTGTGTGTGTGTGTGTACCGTTAAGTGTGTGTGTGTGTGTGTGTGTGTGTCGGCAAGTTGGTGCGTGTGTGGTTATGTGGGTGCGTGTGTGTGTGGTTGTGATTCAGAACTTACCTGAGATCCGTGATCTGACACTGAGCTCATATTTGCATGACCTGGAATACCACACAAATATAATAATAATAATAATAATAAAAATAATTATAATGGCGATAATAATAATTATAATACTCTTACAACGAGATCGAGGAGACAATAGCGGCTCGACAAGTTGTGTTGTACTTTACCGGTTAGTCCGGCGGCTGCGGTGTGGTCCGGTTATTGCAAATAATTCCCTTTCATATATGTAACATTTAAGAGCATGATTTGATGTCTGATGTCTGAGTGTCTGATATCTGATGTGTGAGTGTCTGAGTGTCTGGATGTCTGAGTGTCTGGATGTCTGAGTGTCTGGATGTCTGAATGTATGGATAGTCTGAATATCTGGATGGTCTGGATGGTCTGGATGTCTGGATGTCTAGGTGTGTCTGGGTGTCTGGTTGTCTGGGTGTCTGGATGTCTGGGTGTGTATGGGTGTGTCTGGGTGTGTCTGGGTGTGGCTGGGTGGCTGATGTCTTGTTGTTCAGTAGAGTAGGGTTCATTCATGCTCCAGTACTCGATGGTTCGGCGCCCCTGAACATTGGAGGCGATTTTGGAGGCGGCTCTACACCATGCCTGGCGGTTTTTGTCATAAGTATACGTCCATGTTGAAGCGTCTCGTATATATTTTGAGTGGGTCTTTGAAGCATTTATTCTGCTCTGCTACCCTCTTTCAGCTAGCAAAACATTAGTTGTTTGAGGATGCAACTGTCTGACATCATCATCACGTGGCCGGACCACCTGATCTGGACCATTTGCAACAATGTGTAGATACTCAGCGGTCTGACCGTCGTGGAGATCTCAGTCAGGTGTATCCTATCCTGACATCGGACTCTCAGTAATTGAGACAAACATATAGCCATATTAGCATCACTGTCTACAGTTGTACATCATGCCATAAACGGCAAGTAAACAGGGATGTGCGTGTAACTAGCAAAGTAATCATGTAAAGAAAGGCTTTGCCATCACATTAAGCCACTGGTAAAGCTCGGTGCAGGTTTCCTGAAAACCTATATTTCACATTGAACCAAAAAGGCGAGTGTCTGCCAATGCCTAGTACATTCTTTTTTTAACAAGGGCAGACCACGATGTACATTTGAGTGAAAATAAAATGAATAGGTAACCCTACCATGATCATGTACATCGAGGATGCAGTTGTATCATGTCACCATTCAATAAAGAGGAACTGAGACGCTAGTCCAGACAGGCATAGCATACTTACCAGGAGGTCTCGTCAGGGTCAGGGACCATACACCGACCAAGACACAATCTCACTTCCATGTATCGTTTCCTGGAAACAGGCTGTTTCAAGGCAGCCTTGCTGACAAGACATGAATTGATATCATCCTTGTAGAAGTGAGCCCCACGCAGATGAAGCCAAGCATAGAACAACCTCCCGGAAGACCGCTGTCTACCTTCATCAGCACACTCTGCATGTGAGGAAAGCTACTGCAACCAGCAACATAACGTCCTTTTCAGGGCGAACAATATTGTAAAATTACTCATTGTGGGCATTAAGCCACAACAGCAATAACTCAATGAAACAATTATTACAAAGTTTACTACTACAATTTGGGCCCGCCAAAACAATTTGTTGTTGTCAATAATAATGGTCGCTTGTTCATATAGTACCCCCGCTGAGTGCAAGATAAATAGTTTTTTTTGTCTGTGATAAAAATGCATATTCCTAAACGAGGTTTGGAGCTCGCGACAAAATGGCGACGGGGCAGCTATATAAATCACTCGGTTCTTCTCTGCAATCATTACTTCTCCATTATTTGTCCCTTACAAGACGGGGTCCCTTACATCAATTGGATTCCATGAATGAAAGAAAATGAATATTAAATATATAGATAAATCTGAGATTGTTTTATTGCTTTCTGCTTGGTCCTTTTGTCTCATGTTGGCTTGTGGCACTAATTTCAGTCAAAGAGTACTTCCTGTTTGATCGTGGCGTGTTGACTCTGTGTATCAATTGGGCTGGGAGTATCACTGATAAGTGCCGTATTATTGTCTAATTAGTGGGATTCCGTGGCGAAGTGGCTAATCTGTCAGCCTCGTGATCAGATGGTGGGGTTTCGACTCAGGATTCCGCCCTATTTTTCACTGGTGCTTGATGTGGAGTCCTTTGAATCTCGAAGTCGCCGACTAGTCGTCTTGTCCTTGACTTGCCACTGGAGTCGGACGGCTCGAGACGAAAGAGTGAGGATAAAATTTAGAGCAGATTCCTTACTAATCCTTACTAAAAATAGCGTTAGCAAATAAATGATGCCACATTCGTCTACGATGGACGGTGGTCTTTGCTTTGACTGTCTAGTTATAGACACTTTAACTGAACGTCTTTATACTGGTTTAACTGAACGTCTTTATACTGGTTTAACTGAACGTCGTTATACTGGTTTAACTAAACGTCTTTATACTGGTTTAACTGAACGTCTTTATACTGGTTTAGAAGGATCTACAGAGTCTACATATCACCAATTTCTTAGAGTGTGGTATTTACCAAGATGCGAGTCCATCTTAATAGACTAAAACACTAGAGCTAAGTAGACCCGCAGCCTGTTAGGCGCTATCCTAAGCTGCTCATATAAACCAACGGGATAGGGGTACACGCGGTTTCCAGTTAGAACTACGAGAAAGTGGAGGTGAGGGTCTTGGCCAGTATGTTTTGCCTGACCCTGACTAACATGTCTAATCAGCATATTGTGCCTGACCCTGACTAACATGTCTAATCAGCATATTGTGCCTGACCCTGACTAACATGTCTAATCAGCATATTGTGCCTGGCCTGACATCATTCTTCATTTCCATTGTTTGTGACAGACGGAAATACTAAGTATGGACGAACAGAGATTACGGCCAGTGGTTAAGTGACACGGCTCACGATCCGAAGGTGCTGGGTTCGACCACATCACAGCACCGGCGTTACCCCGGAGAAGCAAACCCAAGAGGATGCAGACTTTTACATAAAATGAATGCCGAAGTCGGATGCACTGGCCGACTGACGCAAAATAAAAACTACAGACCAGACGTTAGTCTTCCTCCCAATATGTTTATGACAGACGGAAATACTAAGTATGCACAGATAGACAACGAAATAGACGATGCCATGCGATGCTTATAAAACACTAAATTTCGGGAAAGAAAGAGAAGAAATAAACGTCATCCTTAACATTGCCGTCGCTCCTTTCCCAACTCATGCCATTGACAACCCTTCTCAAACAAAATCGGTATTGAGCTGCACTTTCAGCCTATCTCCAGTTGAAGTAAAGGGACCTATATACAAAAAAGTTTAGACATAGAGTATGGAATAGCTGGTAACATGTTCGCTAGTACTTACTTTCATAGTCTCCGCCAGACACGTCAGCAAAATATGGAATGAAGGTCAGATGTTCTCGAGCTTTCTTGAACTTTCCTGCCCACCACTGTCTGCGAAAAACAGGAACAAAGGATGATATGTGCTGTTTATTGGGATATAGTATATGAGGTGGGTTCAGGAAGTATCCGACTATACCCCCCCACCCCCCGCCCCCCACAGATTTCGTCATATTCTGGCAGTTAGTCATTCAGTTTGCGTGAATTGAGCACCCGACGTTTTTTTATTCACCACGAAATGTCTGAAGGGATTGAGCAGAGGTGTTGTATCAAATTCTACCAAGTGATAGGAATTAGAAGTACACACCTCCGGGTCCAAATATTATCAAAAAGCACTACCTGGAGGTCATCTATTCCCTTATTGTTGATTGTCGACTCATCTGGGGTAGTTGTCTCGCCGCAGCGACTCAATTTCAACCAGTGTTCGTAAAGCGATCTCAGTCCCGCCAGGCGGAGCGATAGCGCGGGCTTGCGGAAAACGCTCGCCTGCCTTTCCCCGTAGTGAGAATTGGGTGCGGTTTGTGGTAGTGGCTCCTCCACCGAGGTGCCCTAGTCTGGTCCGTATCAGGAAACGTGGTCCGTCCGTGGTGATTTCTCTAAGGCTTATAGCAGAGCTCGACAGTACGTCTCGCTGGTGGTCCGACTCTCGCAAAGAGCTTGTGACCGGCAAATGGAAAGCAGGAATCGTTGCCTCGAGGCCCTGCGTTCTCCCTACGGAGAAGGGCAGGGCGGCAGGCCAAATTGTCTCTAGTCCCAGTGAAATTCGTCGCCGAGGTCGTTGGGATCCGTTCTGCACAGAGCGCTGCCATCCCTCCTCGAGCGAGCCCGGTCGGTCGGTCGTCTGGTGCGTGTGGGAAGCCCCTGTCAGGCGGTCCTAGGTCGACGGAGTGAGGGACGGGTGGAACAACCGTCCGTCCGTCCCGTCAGTCGGTCCCTGTGGCCGTCTCAGTGAGGTATTTTACACACCCTTCCTCCGCCGACCGGTGTGCGCTGTACGTACGTCTCCGACAGATATCTGGTTGATCCTGCCAGTAGTCATATGCTTGTCTCAAAGATTAAGCCATGCATGTCTAAGTTCACACTGTCTCACGGTGAAACCGCGAATGGCTCATTAAATCAGTCGAGGTTCCTTAGATGACACGATCCTACTTGGATAACTGTGGCAATTCTAGAGCTAATACATGCTTACCAAGCTCCGACCCTCGCGGAAAGAGCGCTTTTATTAGTTCAAAACCAATCGTCGTTTCCCCTCGCGGGGTTGCGGCGTCCCCACTGGTGACTCTGGATAACTTTGTGCTGATCGCATGGCCTCATGTGCCGGCGACGCATCTTTCAAATGTCTGCCCTATCAAATGTCGATGGTACGTGACATGCCTACCATGTTTGTAACGGGTAACGGGGAATCAGGGTTCGATTCCGGAGAGGGAGCATGAGAAACGGCTACCACATCCAAGGAAGGCAGCAGGCGCGCAACTTACCCACTCCCGGCACGGGGAGGTAGTGACGAAAAATAACAATACGGGACTCTTTCGAGGCCCCGTAATTGGAATGAGTACACTTTAAACCCTTTAACGAGGATCTATTGGAGGGCAAGTCTGGTGCCAGCAGCCGCGGTAATTCCATCTCCAATAGCGTATATTAAAGTTGTTGCAGTTAAAAAGCTCGTAGTTGGATCTCAGGCGCAGGCGGGCGGTCCGGCTCGCGCCGGTTCACTGCCCGTTGTCTCCTGCCCTACCGTCTGCCGGCTCTCTCCCACGGGTGCTCTTCGCTGAGCGTCCTGGGTGGCCAGCGCGTTTACTTTGAAAAAATTAGAGTGTTCAAAGCAGGCCTCGGCTGCCTGAATAATGGTGCATGGAATAATGGAATAGGACCTCGGTTCTATTTTGTTGGTTTTCGGAACTGGAGGTAATGATTAACAGGGACAAACGGGGGCATTCGTATTGCGGCGTTAGAGGTGAAATTCTTGGATCGCCGCAAGACGAGCTACTGCGAAAGCATTTGTCAAGAATGTTTTCATTAATCAAGAACGAAAGTCAGAGGCGCGAAGACGATCAGATACCGTCGTAGTTCTGACCATAAACGATGCCGACTAGCGATCCGCAGGAGTTGCTTCGATGACTCTGCGGGCAGCTTCCGGGAAACCAAAGTGTTTGGGTTCCGGGGGAAGTATGGTTGCAAAGCTGAAACTTAAAGGAATTGACGGAAGGGCACCACCAGGAGTGGAGCCTGCGGCTTAATTTGACTCAACACGGCCAACACTGAAATGACTGACATGCCGAGACCACTCCTCTGGGGTCTAATATGGAACTGGTGCTGGACTTAGACCCCCAGAATTCTGGGGTTATGCCCCTGTGGCTCGGTTCTGTCTGCATCCAGTGTGTGATAAAGGAATTGACGGAAGAGCACTATCAGGAGTGGAGCCTGAGACCTAAGTTAACTTACCACGCCAATACTGCAGAATGACTATCAAAAAGTACACCCTCGCGGGGTCTAATAGAGAACATGTGCTGGAATTAGACCCTAGAAAATTTTGGGGCTACCCTCTAAGAAACTTGATTGTCTCGCTAAGGGAATTGACGGAAGGGCACCACCAGGTGTGGAATCTGCGGCTTAATTTGACTGAACACGCCAATACTGTAGAGCAACTGACAAATCGAGAGCACTGCCGTTTGGGTCTAATAATGAACGTACGCTGGTATTAGACTCACGGATGACAAGTCAGCTCTAAAACACTCAAATGAAAGAACGCTACGAAAATCGTGTTTTAACTCTGCAGAAACCGCAGATTTCAAATACCTGGTCATTGACAAACAAAAGCCCTCAATAAATTCGTCTGACCAAATAGTGAACGGGTGCTGGAAATAGATCATCTGAAGACAGGTCAGTTTTACCCTACAAATGACTGGGCGTTGCTACGGAAAACCAGCTCAAATCGAGAGGAGCCGCAGACACTTTGGTTCACGTACCAGGCTGATAAGCCAAGGGCGCGAGGCTACCATGTGGGGGATTGCGACCGAACCCTCGTAAGCCGCAATCCCGCCCAAAATCTCAGCACCACTGCAATGGGAGGCTCCTACATGCTCGGGACCTGGGGCTTGCGCCCCAGCCCTATCAGGTAGAGCCACAGTAAGAGGCCCTTGCCGCCCGCAAGTCAAAGCGGGCGGACAACTGCTTGATACTCACCGTATACGGCGATGGGGTGCGAAAAAACACCAACCAAAGTCTTAGTACCTGGTCGGGGTGTCGAAAACAGTAAAGCAGCCACCTCACTGTGAACTGTCAAGACTCAACCACCGACCATGAGAGTTGTCCGCACACCAGGCGAACAACATCTCTGTGACATTACCAGGCTTGTCCTCTGGCTGAATGCACTCCGGCTACGATATCTACCTCTGTACGTTATCAGCCATATAACTATCATACTGGACGCAGAAGAGATGCAGACCAGCGGACATTGCACACCTGCCCCACTGTGTCAACACCCCAGATGGCGGGGAATGCTAGGCGTACCATCCCTGCATAGAAGCCAAGAAAATAAAGGGAAAAAGAGACACCCCACTCAAATGCAAATGCTACGTTTCTGGCAGGACGTGACGATCCTGGGATACAGACACACTGGACTGCCTCTCTTCCGGGTATACCAGTTCATCTCATATATCACATATCATCATTGCACCCCATAGACACGAGTAGTGAAGACTCGATAGTCTGGTAAGACAACTTCCATAGGAGAGAAAACTCTGATCGTAAACAACTGCTGCCTTGCAGATAGGCTGGGGACAGCCAAAGGCTAAGGAGGGCATCCCTACAGAAACGCCTGTTGAAATCGGATGCACGGGGCCGCAAGCCTAACAAAACAGTGCAACGTAAATCACAGTATGATGGCAGTACAACCTATTCGAAAAACGTATGGCGCTCATCCTGAGGAGACCCGCCAGGCAGCGATAGCGCCGGGCCTCACGCCTCGAAGGGGCCCACCCTTGACTACTGGTGGTCACCCACCCATGTGTCGTGGAGTCAAGGCACATGGCTATGGGGTAACGTCTTTTGGCCAAAACTTCAAGACCCTCAGAATATTACAGTGGAATGCGGAGGGAGTCATTAACAAAAAACTTTCCCTAACACACCACCTGCATGAAGGTAAGATTGACGTGGCATGTATCCAGGAAACGCACCTCAACAGTAACCATAAATTCTCAATCAGAGGATACCAGACCTTCCGTCTAGATAGAGAAGGCCACAAAGGAGGGGTCCTGATACTGACCAGAAACAGCATACCGAGTAGCGCGGTACCTGCCAATCACACCGGACAAGCAGAAATTGTAGGAGTTGACATAATGGCTCAAGAGACGAAGCTCCGCATTTTCAATCTGTACGGACCACCAAACAGAGACCTATCGCTCTCGAGTATGGAGGTCAGAGACTCCAACTGCATAGTAGTTGGAGATTTCAACAGCCACTCGGAGAGATGGGGCTACTCTGACACAGACAGCAGAGATGACGAAGTGGAAGATTGGGAGATAGATGCAAATCTCTCCCTAATCAATAGGCCGGAGGATAGCCCTAGCTTCTATTCAAGAACATGGCATACCACCTCGACTCCAGATTTGGCCTTCTCCACACAGGACATACACTATAAAATAGACCGCCAGGTGCTAAACCAACTGGCAGGTAGCGACCACAGGCCGATCAGGCTAACCATTGACATGGAAGTAGGCCCACAGGAAACAAAACCGCTCCCACGTTGGAATTACAAACGAGCCGACTGGGACAGATTTGCAATCCTGACAGATGGGCTGTGTGAAACCATCAACACACGAAACACCAAAATGAAGCCCATGGTAGAGAGCCTAAGCAAGGCAATAATTCAAGCCGCCACTGAAACCATCCCAAGAGGAGCTAGGAAAAACTATAAGCCCTACTGGAATGATGAGTTACAGAAAGTGGAAGATGCAGTAACAAATGCTAGGAACATGGCAGAACGAGAAAAATCCATGGAGGCAAACATCGCCCTCAAAGCCGCCACGGCGAAGTACAAACACACTCTCAAGCAAACAGCAAGAGAAAGTTGGAAAAATAAAACGGAAAGTTTAAACCTGGACAAAGAAGGGAACAAGCTATGGAAGCTAGTCAGAGCCATGAACGACGAAACCCCGTCAAATAAACAAATTACTATCAAGCAGGGCGAGAACTTGATCACAGGTAAGAAAGCCGCAAACGCCTTTGTCGATCACTATGCCAGAGCAAACCACATCGAGGTCCCTGCAGATAAGCATACAGACATTAGCGAAGAGCTAAAGGGACACGAAAACATAAATACGGCTCCTGAAGAGCACATGATGGCCAAACTAACCATGCGCGAAATGGAAGAGGCTATGAGAACACTAAAGAAAAGGAAATCTCCCGGAAAAGACGGGATAACAAACGAAATGCTGATGGGGCTGGGCCAAACAGCGAAGAAAAAACTACTATCAGTCCTGAACCAAAGCTGGAAAAGGGGTATTGTACCCCAGGCATGAAAGGATGCAATACTGGTACCAGTACCAAAAACAGGAAAGGATAAAACAGATCCGAATGGATACAGGCCCATCAGCCTACTGAGCTGTGTCGGCAAGCTGATGGAACGGATGATAAACACCAGACTGATGTGGCATCTGGAAGAAAAACGAATTCTAATTCCACAGCAAGCCGGCTTTAGACAGCACAGATCCACTGAGGACCAGGTCATCCTCATAGCCCAGGAGATAGAAGATGCCTACCAGGCACAGAAGCACACAGTAGCTGTTTGGGTGGATCTGGAAAAGGCATTTGATAAAGTCTGGAAGGATGGACTTAGAGTCAAGCTGAGAAGAAGTGATGTCTGTGGGAAGATGTACAAGTGGATCAACCACTACCTCAAACAAAGAACGGCCAGAGTCCAAGTACAAGGGCAGATGAGCAAAAAGGTGACACTCGAGCAGGGAGTACCCCAAGGGGGAGTACTGTCACCCACACTCTTTCTGGTATATATAAACGATATTACAGAGAATATACCAAGAAGAGTCCATAGCTCAATGTTTGCAGACGATCTGGCTATGTGGACCTCTGAAAAGAATCTCACCATAGCAAGAAATCGGATGCAAACGGCCCTAACATCGCTGGAAGAGTGGGCGAACTCATGGCTGGTCAAAATAAACGAGGAGAAAACCACGTGCACAATATTCTCGCTCTCATTAAAACCCCAAAGTACCAAATTAAGCCTAAATGGCAAAATGCTGCAGCCAAACGACAACCCAACCTATCTGGGAGTCACATTTGATCGGCGCATGACATGGAAAAGTCAGATTGAGAGAAACCGAATGAAAGCCAGAGAAAGAATGGCGATCATGAGGAAACTTGCTGGCACAAGCTGGGGAGCAGACGAAGGCATACTAAAGAAACTGTACACTGGAAGAGTGAGACCAGTTCTCGAGTATGGCATTGCAGCATGGACAACAGCAGCGAAGGCGAACTTCGATAAAGTTAACAAACTTCAAAACCAAGCCATGAGAATTATAACAGGTGGCATGAAGTCAACGCCAATTGTAGATCTTGAAAAGATTACAAAACTGCAATCCATGACCGATAGAAGAGACTGCAGAGCCCAGCTGCAGTCAGAGAAACTCCGAAGACTGACGGACCATCCAATGTACCATAGACTAAACAATTTGGGAAATGGGAAACTGAAGCGGAGAAACTTTGCAGAAATAGCCAAAGCAAAGATGCACGAAGATCCCATAAACGCACTAACAACACCAAAACCCATCACTACTGTACGAAAACCTACTTGGAGGCAGGATATATTTCCAGAGGTGGTAGAAAATATACCAGGTATTGCAAACAAAAACTGCCAGAGTGAGAAAGAAAGGAGAGACACTACCCTAAGCTTCATAACGAAAAGCTACCCAAGCATGGACTGGATCCATGCATACACCGACGGTTCTGTAACAAACACTACACAGAACGGAGGGGCAGGAGCATTCCTGAACCTACCAAATGGCAGAAATATAACACTGTCATTCGCTACTGGTAAGTACACAAGCAATTTCAGAGCAGAGGCAGAGGCACTGAGGGCGGCAGTGGAAGAAATGGCAACACACAGTGAAAATGAGAGCCATATAGTCTTGCTGACAGATGCTCTCGAAGTAGTCACAGCGCTAAAAAGCCAGAAGAACACTGAGCTTAATGACTTAAGAGCAGCACTCTGCAAACTGTGCCAGCAGTCCGCACCAAAAAGGGTGGTGGTACAGTGGGTTCCGGCACACTGCAACATCCCAGGCAACGAGGAGGCAGACAGACTGGCAAAAGAAGGTGCAAGGCTACCACAAACATATACCAGTATGACGTACGAAGAGTCAAAACGGCTTATCAAAGCCAGATACATGTCCAAATGGGAAACCGAACATACTGGTTACACCAAAAACGATGCCTATTACCAGTTGAACCGAAGAGAGCAGGTCGTTGTCTTCAGACTTCGCACTGGCCACAACAGACTGAGGTACCACCTATTCAACAAACTGAAGATAGGGTGTACCGACGAATGCCCGTGCGGTACTGGTAAAATGACCACTGAACATCTGCTGCAGAACTGCCCGACATACGAGGATCAGAGAGAGCAGATGTGGCCATTGCCAGTGGAACTGCAAGACAAGCTGTATGGTAGTGGCGAGAGTCTCAGGATGACCGCCGCTTTTTTCGAGAAAATAATGGTTACTGTCTGACTGTGTACGCAGAAGAAGAAGAAGAAGAAGATTGTCGACTCAAACGACCGGACCTGTGGACAATGGAGATTTGGCAGCTCCACCATGACAATGCCCTCGCCCATTGTTCGCACCTGATTCAGACTTTCTTGGGCAAATACATCATTCATATGGACTCCATAGTTTCTCAACATGGCTTGTTGTGTTTATTTAGCTATTCCCCAAGCTGAAATTACTGCTGATAGAGACCAGATTTGAGTCACGAGGAGTCATTATGCGATATTCGATGACCCAGCTGTACGCTATTGCACAAAAGAGGCCTTTCTGAAATACTCCGCAAAATAGTGAATCCGTTTAAAAAGTGTGAGGAGTCCCAAGGAGATAACTTTGAAGGGGGTTAGGGTTTCATACTTCAAGGTGAGTAATTGTATTTCCCCAGTCCAAAGTTTTGACACAATGTAACGGATCTAAGCCCACATAGAAAAGATTGTAATAGCCATCTTTTATGTTAAGGATTAATATGACATAGAAGGTCATTGTTTTTTTTTATTCTTTAGTATTGTTGGGTGTTCTGGCGGAGTGAATATTAAATTCACAGGGCGTATTTCTGAGAACAAAGCAAACTCCTGAGTCTGCACGTATGAGGCAACCAAGCAATGAGGTAATGATGCAATGAGGCGATTAATTATGAGGCTCAACGGCAGCCAAGTTCTTGGAAAATGTTTGGTCTTCTGCGTGACTGATAAATGGCTACGAGGTTTAGCGTTAAAATCGCCAACCAAACGCTGGCAGAGAGATGGTTGAGTTCGAGACAAGATAGTTAACTGGTCGCTCACATTCAGTAATAGACATTCAGTGAGAAACCGGAGAGAAGATTTGACAAAATAAGACAAGAAGTTCACAGTTGTCAGTAAAGAAAAACCATGTTCACTAATCCGGTCTCACAGTAGATAAATTCCTTACAGTCGTCAAGTAGCTTCAGAAGAAATGACTCTATACTACACAGCAGGGTTTCAGAAAGAAAACCAAAAAGAATGGATTGATGACATTAACAAAATACTGCAGAACGGTGAATTAAAAATTACAAAAGTCAAGCACGTAGCTCACGAAAGAAGCGGACTCTCTCAAAACGTATAGATTCTGCCAAGCACCTTGGAAGGATGTACGAAATATGTTTCTGACATTCAGGACGAGTGCCTTCCTACACAAACGCTGCACAGTGATATCATGACAAGCAGACGTCCGTATCAGAGACAGAAACAACGATACAGATCTCAGACCATGCAGCCGTCCATATCGCAGACAGAAGTAACGATATAGATATCAGACCAAGCGGACGTACGTATCAGAGACAGAAACAACGATATAGATCTCACAACAAGCAGACGTCCGTATCGGAGATAGAAACAACGATATAGATCTCACATCAAGCGGACGTCCGTATCAGAGACAGACGCAACGATATCGTGCTATAAATTCTAGTCACAGATGCATTTGATGATCGTCAACCGATATTTTCTATGTTACTTTGTTTTTGCGTTCGCCTTATTTCTCTATTCCCCAAGGCATGTGCGTTGCACTGCTGTTTTTATTTTGCGCCTGTCGGCCCAGTGCATCCGATTTTGGCTTGCATTTTATATAAGGGTCTGCGTCCTCCTGCATTTTTTAAGTCATTGCTTCCCTGGGGTAACGGCCGGAGCTGTAATGGTGATTGAACCCAGCACCTTCGTGTGTGAGCCGTGTCACTTAACGACTAGCCCACGCCGTCCCCTAAAGTCTATATCGTTCCCTGTGAGATGCTTGGACAGATCCGTCGTACCTGGCGCGCCAGCATCACACACGGTGCTCACATTGGCGAGGGGAGTAGCATCGTGGAAGGTCAGTTAACTGAGTTATCAGGAAAAATTGAACATACTATGTCCCAAACCGAGACTCCTTCGTGGTCACACTCAAGTACAGCTATATAAGATCACACCATGCAACACAATTCTGACGATGTCGACATCCTGGATTGTAAAATACACTACTTTTATCATGATTAACCACAAAAGAGATTAAAGAAGATGATGAGAATTGAAGAATCGATGATGATGTTACATCGAGCAGATAACACAACCTACCGTTTGTTACAATAAGCAAATGTCAACGCCAGACACGTTAGCAGGATGAGTCCAGCAATGACAGCAGCGATGACAGCAGCGTAAGGGAAACTGTCCTCTGTGACCAGAAATAATGCTATAATCATCACATGTAACGCTGATTACCAACATCAAAGTATGCTAATTACTTCCTGGTTATGAGGAATGGACGGTCGAGACACTTGGATGCTGTTTGAACATGATGAAAAACGTTCTTCTTCTTCTTCTTCTTCTGCGTACACAGTCAGACAGTAACCATTATTTTTTCGAAAAAAGCAGCCGTCATCCTGAGGCTGTCGACACTACCATACAGCTTGTCTTGCAGTTCCACTGGAAATGGCCACATCTGCTCTCTCTGATCCTCGTATGTCGGGCAGTTCTGCAGCAGATGTTCAGTGGTCATTTTACCAGTACCGCACGGGCATTCGTCGGTACACCCTATCTTCAGTGTGTTGAATAGGTGGTACCTCAGTCTGTTGTGGCCAGTGCGAAGTCTGAAGACAACGACCTGCTCTCTTCGGTTCAACTGGTAATAGGCATCGTTTTTGGTGTAACCAGTATGTTCGGTTTCCCATTTGGACATGTATCTGGCTTTGATAAGCCGTTTTGACTCTTCGTACGTCATACTGGTATCTGTTTGTGGTAGCCTTGCACCTTCTTTTGCCAGTCTGTCGGCCTCCTCGTTGCCTTGGATGTTGCAGTGTGACGGAACCCACTGTATCACCACCCTTTTTGGTGCGGACTGCTGGCACAGTTTGCAGAGTGCTGCTCTTAAGTCATTAAGCTCAGTGTTCTTCTGGCTTTTTAGCGCTGTGACTACTTCAAGAGCATCTGTCAGTAAGACTATATGGCTCTCATTTTCACTGTGTGTTGCCATTTCTTCCACTGCCGCCCTCAGTGCCTCTGCCTCTGCTCTGAAATTGCTTGTGTACTTACCAGTAGCGAATGACAGTGTTATATTTGTGCCATTTGGTAGGTTCAGGAATGCTCCTGCCCCTCCGTTCTGTGTAGTGTTTGTTACAGAACCGTCGGTGTATGCATGGGTCCAGTCCATGCTTGGGTAGCTTTTCGTTATGAAGCTTAGGGTAGTGTCTTTCCTTTCTTTCTCACTCTGGCAGTTTTTGTTTGCAATACCTGGTATATTTTCTACCACCTCTGGAAATATATCCTGCCTCCAAGTAGGTTTTCGTACAGTAGTGATGGGTTTTGGTTTTTTTGTTAGTGCGTTTATGGGATCTTCGTGCATCTTTGCTTTGGCTATTTCTGCAAAGTTTCTCCGCTTCAGTTTCCCATTTCCCAGATTGTTTAGTCTCTGGTACATTGGATGGTCCGTCAGTCTTCGGAGTTTCTCTGACTGCAGCTGGGCTCTGCAGTCTCTTCTATCGGTCATGGATTGCAGTTTTGTAATCTTTTCAAGTTCTACAATTGGCGTTGACTTCATGCCACCTGTTATAATTCTCATGGCTTGGTTTTGAAGTTTGTTAACTTTATCGAAGTTCGCCTTCGCTGCTGTTGTCCATGCCGCAATGCCATACTCGAGAACTGGTCTCACTCTTCCAGTGTACAGTTTCTTTAGTATGCCTTCGTCTGCTCCCCAGCTTGTGCCAGCAAGTTTCCTCATGATCGCCATTCTTTCTCTGGCTTTCATTCGGTTTCTCTCAATCTGACTTTTCCATGTCATGCGCCGATCAAATGTGACTCCCAGATAGGTTGGGTTGTCGTTTGGCTGCAGCATTTTGCCATTTAGGCTTAATTTGGTACTTTGGGGTTTTAATGAGAGCGAGAATATTGTGCACGTGGTTTTCTCCTCGTTTATTTTGACCAGCCATGAGTTCGCCCACTCTTCCAGCGATGTTAGGGCCGTTTGCATCCGATTTCTTGCTATGGTGAGATTCTTTTCAGAGGTCCACATAGCCAGATCGTCTGCAAACATTGAGCTATGGACTCTTCTTGGTATATTCTCTGTAATATCGTTTATATATACCAGAAAGAGTGTGGGTGACAGTACTCCCCCTTGGGGTACTCCCTGCTCGAGTGTCACCTTTTTGCTCATCTGCCCTTGTACTTGGACTCTGGCCGTTCTTTGTTTGAGGTAGTGGTTGATCCACTTGTACATCTTCCCACAGACATCACTTCTTCTCAGCTTGACTTTAAGTCCGTCCTTCCAGACTTTGTCAAATGGAAAAACGTTCAAAACCACTTAAAGTATGATTTTTTTTTTCCCAACAAAATAAAAATAAAAATCTAGCTTTTATTCAGTACTTGGCGACTGCTAAGGCAATTTGTCTTTATTCCCCTTCGTTATAGATAATCTTAATATAAATACACGTTGCAGTGAAACTATTGTTTTGTTATTATTGACTGTTCAATAGCATCTGATAACCTTATAAATATGTGATTTTTTTTAACAATTAACTGATGATAGTATGTTTATTGGTAATTGACGTAAAGTACAAAAATTAAGTACATTTATGGATTTGTCATAGACATTGACAAAACACAAGTTATGATAATTAACGCAGTATACTAGACATCTTCGTGACGGAATATATTGGACGGCCAAATTTTGGAACTTCTGTTGGTTCTTCATGAAAAGGACATGTAATATTGAAGCTCACAGCTAGGCTGCGATGTCTGCGTCTTTCGTTGCGACACCTCCGATTTGAGCTGAAATTATCGGTACTTGGTTTGTATGTCCACTGCGATTCCTATTGTTTTAGCCACACTACACTAGTGCATCCTGTATCTGGAAAGGTGTTCGTCAGCGCTGGTTCACTGACACTGATGCAATCAGCCAGCAATGAATTACTAGCTGCTGTAAGCTCATTCACTGTGCTGTTAGACACTTTAGCCCACCAATAGATCCTGAAAGTTAGACACTTTGTCCTATCACTCGGTCCTGAGAGTTTGACTCTTTGTTCCATCACTCAATCCTGCTGGTTAGATACGTTGTCCTGCGAATCGATCCTGTGAGTTAAACACTTTGTCATATCACTACGTCCTGAGAGTTATACACTTTTTCCTGCTACTCGATCTCAAGGGTTAGACATTTTGTCCTGCCACTCGGTCCTGAGAGTTAGACACGTGTCCTGCCATTCGGTCCTGAGAGTTAGACACGTTGTCCTGCTTCTCGAGCATGAGAGTTAGACACGTGTCCTGCCACTCGGTCCTGAGAGTTAGACATGTGTCCTGCCATTCGGTCCTGAGAGTTAGACACGTGTACTGCCATTCGGTCCTGAGAGTTAGACACGTGTCCTGCAACTCGAGCCTGAGAGTTATAAATTGTGTCCTTTAACTCGGTCCTGAGAGTTAAACACTTTGTCCTGCCACTCCATCTTCAGATTAAGGCACTTTGTCCTGCTACTCGATCCTGAGAGTTAAACACTTTGTCCTATCACTAGGTCCTGAGAGTTAAACACTTTGTCCTATCACTCGGTCCTGAGAGTTAGACACTTTTTCCTGCTACTCGATCCTGAGAGTTAGACACTTTGTCCTATTACTCGGTCCTGAGAGTTAGACACTTTTTCCTGCTACTCGATCCTGAGAGTTAGACACTTTGTCCTATTACTCGGTCCTGAGAGTTAGACACTTTGTCCTATCACTACGTCCTGAGAGTTATACACTTTTTCCTGCTACTCGATCTCAAGGGTTAGACATTTTGTCCTGCCACTCGGTCCTGAGAGTCAGACACGTGTCCTGCCACTCGATCCTCAGTTAAACTCGTGTCCTGCCATTCGGTCCTGAGAGTTAGACACGTTGTACTGCTACTCGAGCCTGAGCAGCCTTATTGGACATCGCAGTTAATAACTATTCATCTGAACCCCACCCCCGCCCCCTTCCCTGCTCCTTCTCTGACAAAAACAGGCCAGGAGCTCCTCTAATCTTAGAAATATGATAACCGGAAATGGGAGATGGGCAATGTAAGCCGTGAAGAGTATATTAATGACCGATTCGGTTCTCACAAGTAAAAGCCATATTTTTACATCTATAAAACATCATTTGCAAATTAAAAGCGATAGTGATCAGGTATTTTATACTCTTCTTGTTTGTATGACCTGGGTTGAACCAAACCGTACCTTACAGAAACAACATATCCAGGTTATCGATTGTGTCACCAAACTAGACTGCTCCCTCACTAGTGATGTGAATAGGGGCTTTGTGGTTAACAAAATCATTGTAATTGCGAGCTCTGCGTTTTCCAGGCAGCTGGTACATTTCTAGAGCCGACATGGCATCAGATCCCGCCATTAACCTTAATTTGTGTTTTCATACAGTGTTAACCACTGTGCTACATGCCCGCAAAACATGAACATTGTATAGCAGACACGAAAGACAGATTGATCGTTTTTAACTGAGATGTTCCCGAAGACTACTAAGGATTGAGTGGCAGGGCAAAAGTGTCTTAACTCTAAAATTCTTAGTATGTCTAACATGTTTAGGATCTATACCAGTTTGGAAAAAGCAGCACCTGTACTTTGGTGGAGTGTGCTCCCTCTCCTCACTACAGCTGGGGGCTTCTACTTTACTTATTCTCAAGCTGTACCGTTGCAGTAAAAAATTATCAATCTGGAATATCACTGAATTAAAAATGGTCCACCAACGTATAGGATAGGCTGATTGTGAACTTACAATATGCCAGGAGAACCGGATACTGTCCACCGGACCACATAAACAAACCTCCACAATACATATTTACGAACCTTGATGAACTATTCAAAATGGCAACCTGTATCCAGAGAATTGGACTTCACGTGTACACTTAATAAAGAAGGTGGCAGACCATTTTGGAATGATACGAAAAAAGAAGCTATTATGTTCCTTTTAGCTTTTTGTTTTTTTTTTTGTTTTTTTTTTTTGTTTTTTTTGTTTTTTTGTTTTTTTTTTGTTTCTTTGCGTTCGCCTTACTTTAGTACTCCCCAAGGTGGTGAGCGTTGCCCTAAGTATTCTTTTTGAGCATGTCAGCCCAGTGCATTCGACTTCGGAATACATTTTATTTCAGGGTCTTCTTCTTTCTGTATTTATTAAGAGTTTCTACCTCTCCCCCCCCCCCCCGAACCATACCCTCCGTCTCCCTGCCCCCTCCGGTAACGGCCGGTGATGTGATGGGGAGCGAACCAAACACCTTTGGGTTGTGTGCCGTGTCACTTAGCCACAAGCTCACGTCGTCCCCTGTAATATTATAATATATTATGTCGCAGGATCCAGCAGCATCTGGACTCTCGACCTTTAGCCCAGTGCGATGTAATGCTATCTGCACGTGTTTGGTAGTTCATGTATAGTGTCATACGAGGTATTTCATCGGTGGATTGTTGAGTGCCGAGCTCTTAAACAGATGATGATAAAATGTTTAATATGGGCGCGTTCGCAACTGATACTCTGGAGTGGGTTGTGGTTGGGTTCGCTCCAGATATTTATAAATGGGATGTGTTGAGTTCTTATAGTATAGTGAGATGATGCTTCCCTTTGGGTCTGTTAATGGTGTTATTTTGATTGGAATTTGTTATATGTATTTAGACTTCTGGCCCTGTGTTTCTCATTCCTCATTTACATAGCAAGGGTACGGCGTGGCCTAGTGGTTAAGTGGCACGGCTCACAATCTGAAGGTGCTGGGTTCGATCCCCATCCCCAGCCGTTACCCCGGGGAAGCAAACCATTAGAAAATGCAGGAGGAAGGAGACCCTTACATAAAATGTATGCTTAAGTCGGATGCACTGGGCCGACAGGCGCAAAAATAACAACCACAGTGCAACGCACACCACCTTGTGGATTAAAAAAATAAGGCGAACGAAAAAAACAAAAAACAAACAAACAACAAAAAATGTACAAAGCAACGTTTTCTTGTTGGTTGTACATTGAGTGATGTGTGGCTGTTTGTAGAGTTGTTGGTGCACTTGGTTGTTCTTGTCTTGATCGTGTCTAAACATAAATGTCTACACATAAATGTCTACACATAAATGTCTACACATAAATGTCTACACATAAATGTCTACACATAAATGTCTAAACATAAATGTCTACACATGCCCTCGTGTTCAGAAGAAAGAAATACAAATTACTCAACAAGTGGAACATGGATTCACACTTTCGGAAATATACACAATTTTCTTTAAATATCGATAGTAACATAAAATGCTACCTTGTATATTCCGTTGCGACTACACGAACTAGTGACCTTTATTCCTCACTAACATAAATCCTCCCGATGCACCACAACAAAAGTAGTAAACGCCACGTCAGTTATTAAAGTAAATCTACAGTATGTGTCACCTGTTGATCCATTGATGGCTCCTGCTGTGACAGTAGGCGGCGACGGTGTGTTTGTTATATCTGGCGAAATTGGGAACATTTCCCATGGACATGTCACCTCGTTATTGATCTCCTCAGGGCTGAATGTTGTTTTTGCTGCAGAGTGAATAAACATTAATACAGGAGCATGTTTATGGTAGCAAGTAATTATTTTTATGTTGCGTATGTATTTGACTATCACAACTGAAATCTGGGATCAAGATGCTGAGCAGCGCATGAGCTGTAGTGGTCAGCGACCAATAGCTGACTGCTAGCGTCAAGGCCAGCCAACCAGAGCTGCCAAGATCCTTCTACACCTCCACGCGGTGATCCTGCTTAACAGGCTGTAGTATCAGGGCAGACTGGCTAAAGAGAAGGGATCGAAGAGAGAATGCTAACCCGATATTCAAAAACTGCTTTCTGAAGTCGGATGTGTTGGACTGAAAGGTGCAAATATCGCAGTCAAGCTGTAAACTACGACACAACGCATTCCGTTCTCTGGACTACATTCTGCTACTCAAGCCCTTTCAGGGTTTGGTAGCGAGAGATTGAGAACGAACGCAGAAGAAGAAGAAGAAGAAGACAACTGAAATCTGATTTTTTTCTGCCGAAATATGATGATTTCACTAAAATTATGTTAAGTGAATTTTTTCCACAAAATAAGAGCATTTCGTGTATGTAAAGTTGTTGTTGTTGTGTGTCCAAAATAAGTTTGTTTACTCTTTTGTGCGCCCCGAAAAGGTTGATAAGTGGCGGGTTGTAGTAGCTTTCCTCACATTCTGAGCAGGTGGACAACGTGGGCTAGTGGTTAAGTGACACTGCTCACGACTTGAAGGTGCTGGGTTTGATCTCCATCATATCACCGGCCGGGATCAAGATGCTGAGTGGCGCAAGAGCTGCAGTGGTCAGCGACCCGTAGCTGACTGCTAGTGTCAGGGCCAGCGAACCATAGCTGCCAAGACCCTTCTACACCTCCACGCGGTGATCCTGGATAACAGGCTGCATTAGGGCAGACTGGCTAAGGAGAAGGGATCGAAGAGGGAATGCCAACCCGGTACTCAAAAAATGCTTGCTGAAGTCGGATGTGTTGGACCGAAACGTGCAAATATCGCAGCCAAGCTGTAAAATACGACACAACGCATTCCGTTCTTTGGACTACATTCTGCTACTTAAGCCCTTTCAGTGTTTGGTAGTGGCAGTTTCAGAACGAACGAAGAAGAAGAAGATATCACCGGCCGTTACCCCGGAGAAGAAAACCCTTAGAAAATGCTGAAGGAGGCAGACCCTTACATAAAATGCATGCTGAAGTCAGATGCACTGCACCGACAGGCGCAAATAGAAACAAAGTGCATCGCACACTGCCTTGGATAATATAAAAATAAGGCGAACGCAAAACATACCGAGCTTGCTGATGTAGGTGGAAGGTGCTCCTCCAGGTGGTATGTTGTAAGTATTTATAACGATATTTAATCAAATATACTAAATGATCACCTGGCCGAATGATTTCTGTTGCAGTATTTGGATTCGAGGACAAGAGTTCAAATCCTGGGTAAGATTCATCGCTTTAAAAAATATTTATAAATATTGTCTGAAGGTAAAATATAAACTTAATATGAGCAAGTCGCCTTTATTCCCCAGTTGTATAAGTTATCTATTGTTTACTGTATCTGCTTGTTCTGTAAATGCGTTGCCCAATGTCTGGTACTTAATGTGTTGTTAAATTACTTATCATTTTTGTTAACCTTATATAGTATTTATTCACTGCTGCTGAAGACTGTCTAGCCGACACGTCAGAACGCTAAATCGTTATCGCTTGATCTGTCTGCACTGGATCGGTTGACCGGACAAAGAGCCAAACCATCATGATCGGTTTGCCGGACAAAGAGCCAATCCCTCATGATCGGTTGACCGGGCAAAGAGTCAAACCCTCATGATCGGTTGGCCGGACAAAGAGCCACATCCTCATGATCGGTTTGCCAGACAAAGAGCCAAACCCTCATGATCGGTTGGCCGGACAAAGAGCCAAACCCTCATGATCGGTTGGCCGGACAAAAAGCCAAACCCTCATGATCGGTTCGCCGGACAAAGAGCCAGACCCTCATGATCGATTGGCCGGACAAAGAGCCAAACCCTCATAATCGGTTGGCCGGACAAAGAGCCAAACCCTCATGATCGGTTGGCCGGACAAAGAGCCAAACCCCCATGATCGGTTGGCAAGACAAGGTGCCTAACTCTTAGAATCGGTTGGCAGGGCAAGGGGCCTAACTCTCAGGATTGGTTGACAGGACAAGGGGCCTAACTCTCAGGATTGGTTAGCAGGACAAGGGACCTAACTCTCAGGATTGGTTGACAGGACAAGGGGGCTAAATCACATGATTGGTTGGCAGGGCAATGGGGCTAACTCTCAGGATCGGTTGGCAGGGCAAGGTGTCTAACTCTCTGGATCGGTTGACAGGACAAGGGGCCTAACTCTCTGGATCAGTTAACAGGAAAAGGGGCCTAACTCTCAGGATCGGTTGACAGGACAAGGGGCACAACTCTCTGGATCAGTTGACAGGACAAGGGGCATAACTCTCTGGATCGGTTGGCTGGATAAGGGGCATAACTCTCTGGATCGGTTGGCTGGACAAAGGGCGTAATTCTAAAATTCTTTGTTGAGCATCCATACGCTTCAGCAGAAAGCCCAGCTATGATGGACGGTGCCTGTTTTCTTCGCGTGCTCGATGAAAGCATCACCTAGCAGCTGGTGGACGAGATGTGCGATGGCATAGTCTTCGTAGTAGTGAGCGTTCCACAGATCAATCAAGCATAGCAAAACTGCCTGGGGGACTGCGGTTAACCTTTATCAGCACGCTCGGGATGTGAGGAAGCAGCGACAAACACGCCACATATCACCCTTTTCCGTTCACCGGGCAGCATCTTGCTTCTTACAAAGCCCTTTTCAGGGCTTGGTAGCAGGAGATTGAGAACGTTCAGAGCTTGGTAGCTGGAGATTGAGAACGTTCAGGGCTTGGTAGCGGGAGATTGAGAACGTCAGGGCTTGGTAGCGGGAGATTGAGAACGTTCAGGAGTTGGTAGCGGGAGATTGAGAACGTTCAGGGCTTGGTAGCGGGAGATTGAGATCGTCAGGGCTTGGTAGCGGGAGATTGAGAACGGCAGGGCTTGGTAGCGGCAGATTGAGAACGTTCAGGAGTTGGTAGCGGGAGATTGAGAACGTTCAGGGCTTGGTAGCGGAAGATTGAGAACGTCAGGGCTTGGTAGCGGGAGATTGAGAACGTCAGGGCTTGGTAGCAGGAGATTGAGAACGTTCAGGGCTTGGTAGCGGGAGATTGAGAACGAACGACGAAGAAGTGGAATACTATAAACAAACAACTGTGAGCTCAGTACCAGATCATGCGCGTGGTCGACCTAACTCTCTCGCAAACCAGCCAACGTAGAACCTTCACAACTCCGACCTACTGCGGTTGGCGAGCGATTTAGGTTATTACGGAAAGAAAGCAAAATACTTGTTGACGGGCCACATTAGGAAAGGATGAACTGTATAGTGCTTTAACAGCAGTCCGATATCCCTGAGAAGAAAGAAAGGTCTACAGGGAGACCTCTTACGTATTGAGCAGTCTTCATTGTACTCCCATACAACGACCTCTAAACGTTAGATAGTAACAGTATACAATGGTTCTCCAAATTATTGATGAAGATGTTCATTCATAACAAGTGATGAAGACCACTCTCTTTGTTCAGCAGTGCGGATGGTCTTTCCTTTTGCTTTTCTTCTGAAATGGGTGACTTGAGAGGTAATTTGGATTGAAGTGAGACAAAAACTGCGCCTTTTGTCAACCTCACTCTCTGGTCCTCAACTACCTTAGTACAGTGACTTATGTTATCGAGACGGCTGGAGATGGCTCAGCATTCAAATTTGTCCTCAGGGTTTACTACCAAAGTCTTTCCCGTATACGGGTATCAAAAACGACTGCAGAGGGGATGTCATATATCGTTGTGTGCGATGATTTTCCCAAAACCATATGAGTGATGTGTTGGGCATATCTCCCGGCTGTGTTAAAGTCCATTATTGTCCGTGTCTAAATTTCACAGGCACACCAATAAACGACACTATCTGCAACTAGGGCGAAGGGCACTATTCTCGTGAAGTTCAGCCCTCCCCACTGTACTGGGAAAATACAAAACAGGGTTGAGCGAAGTACCAATTGTTATTATAGCCGCTGTCCATTCCAGAACAATCGGGGGGAAGAAAACACAAAATAAATTAAAACGAATTAATCAGTCGAAATGGACAGCAACGACACGTTTCCGTGAACACAAATTCAAGTAGTTCATTAGTGTGAATTCCATGCAAATCCGTGGCACTTCGGTATCCAGAACAATGTAGACCCGAGGCCGGTACGGCGCCACCTGGGTTGTTCTTCCAAAGTTATAGTTATAGATCACTGATGAGGAAGTTGAGACATAGCCGCTGCAAAAATCGTTCACCTAGGCATCTAGGGCCATTTGCGTCGATCGACCACTACAATGCGCAACTGATGAGGATTGTAACCAAACCTCGTTCACTGCCGAAGGGGAGACTGATATCTGTTGGAGCCACGTAGAACGGGGACAACCCATCCCACGCATACAGCCGACCATTGGGAGACCGTTGTTACAGATAACAGACTTGGGCATTATCTGGTGAGCCGGAACTTCCTGGTCCAGTCGTACCACGTGACCAAACAGAGACAGGCGGCGGCGGACCAGAGTGTCCAGGATAGAGGGACGACTCGTCTTTGCAGACACCTCGACATTACGGACAAGATAGAACCACAGGATACAGTAATATAAAAGTAATATCATAATAATATAATGTGTTAAAATGTGTTAAATATGATGCTTCTTACGGAATTGGCACAGGAAGGCCTTCTGCTGGTCGCAGACTGTGTCGCTCCACTGCCAGGCTGTTCCCGTGGCTGTCTCCCGGGACATGTGACCACATCTGACTCTGTTATAGTCACTGCTGGGCACACTGCCAAGATTGGCGCTAGCTGTGGACAGGACGTGAAATGTATGAATGTCTTCGTTTGATAAGTTATTTCATTTTCCGTTTGATTTCATAAAGCACGAATGGGTTCAAGATGATGAGCTGTAGTGGTCAGCGACCCATAGCTGACTGCTAGCGTCAGGGCCAGCGAACGAGAGCTGCCAAGACCCTTCTACACCTCCACGCGGTGATCCTGGATAACAGGCTGCAGCAGGCAGAATGGCTAAGGAGAAGTGATCGAAGAGGGAATGCTAACACGGTACTAATAAAATGCTTGCTGAAGTCGGAGTGTTTGACCGAAAGGTGCAAATATCGCAGTCAAACTGTAAAATTAAACAAAACGCATTCCGTTTTCTGGACTACATTCTGCAACTTACGCCCTTTCAGGGTTTGGTAGCGGGAGATTGAGAATGAACGAATCCATAAGGTAAGAATGAATGATTATGTTGGTCTTTCTGTGGATTCTGCATGCATTTATCGTACTAACCCACTACTAAGAAACTTGTCCATCAATATTACTACTACTACTGCTACTACTACTGCTAATAATACTACTACTGCCATCACCACCACCACTACTACTACTACTACTACTACTACTACTATTACTACTACTACTAATGATGCTGCTGCTACCACCAATACTAATACTACTGCAACTACTACTACTATAACTACTACTACTACAACAGCTACTACTACTACTACTACTACACTTCTACCACTACTACTACAGCTAACAGTAGTAGTACTAAATGATAGTCTGAGAGCAGTCACAGCTATCAGAGATGCAGTCTTAGAGAATGCCTTGTACTATTTTCCAGCTTATACTGATATGGGATGACAAGTTATTTTTCATGCCTGGCTTGCCGTACTTAGAAGTCAGTCATCTACGCATTTCCTGCTGAGTCGACTACAACGTGTTGAAGAAGTTGGATCGAACCCAGCATAGTTGACGTTAACAGCACTAGCTCTGACCTTCTCTCAATAAAATGCTCAACTACATCGTGTACCTTGGTAGAAGACCATCGAATGTTTTCAGCGAGGATAATTGCTCTAATTACCAGAAACCAAGATATTCAGACATGCATGGTATACGTGACTTTGATGTAGGGAGATCCGATGTAGGGTCAGGGGAGGTAGGGACAGGGATATTCGAAGTAGGGTTAGGGGAGGTAAGGACAGGGACATTCGAAGTAGGATTAGGGGAGGTAGGGACAGTGGAGGTAGGGATAGTGGGGGTAGGGATAGTGGAGGTAGGGATAGAGGGGGTAGGGATAGTGGAGGTAGGGATAGAGGGGGTAGGGATAGTGGAGGTAGGGATAGTGGGGGTAGAGATAGTGGAGGTAGGGATAGAGGGGGTAGGGATAGTGGGGGTAGGGATAGTGGAGGTAGGGATAGTGGAGGTAGGGATAGTGGGGGTAGGGATAGTGGGGGTAGGGATAGTGGAGGTAGGGATAGTGGAGGTAGGGATTGAGGGGGTAGGGATAGAGGGGGGTAGTATAGTGGAGGTAGGGATAGTGGGAGTAGGGATAGAGGGGGTAGTATAGTGGAGTTAGGGATAGAGGGAGGTAGTATAGTGGAGGTAGGGATAGAGGGGGTAGGGATAATGGAGGTAGGGATAGAGGGGTTAGCGATAGTGGAGGTAGGAATAGGTAGGGATATGGAGATAGGGATATGGAGGTAGGGATAGTGGGGGTAGGGATAGAGGAGGGAGGGATAGTGGAGGTAGGAATAGTGGAGGTAGGGATAATGGAGGTAGGAATAATGGAGGTAGGGATAGTCGGGGTAGGGATAGTGGAGGTAGGGATAGTGGAGGTAGGGATAGTGGAGGTAGGGATAGAGGGGGTAGGGATATTGGAGGTAGGGATAGTGGAGGTATGGATATTGGAGGTTGGGATAGTCGGGGTAGGGATAGTGGAGGTAGGGATACTGGAGGTAGGGATAGAGGGGGTAGGTATAGTGGAGGTAGGGATAGTGGAGGTAGGTATAGTGGAGGTAGGGATAGTGGAGGTAGGGATAGAGGGGGTAGGGATAGTGGAGGTAGGGATAGTGGAGGTAGGGATAGAGGGGGTAGGGATAGTGGAGGTAGGGATAGGGGAGGTAGGTATAGTGGAGGTAGGGATAGTGGAGGTAGGGATAGTGGAGGTAGGGATAGAGGGGGTAGGTAAAGAGGGGGTAGGGATAGTGGAGGTAGGGGTAGTAGGGGTCGAGAATTGGTCAACCCATATTTAAAATGTTCTAACATCAAATCTCCGATTGCTAAGCAAGACACGGAAACCACTTTTATTAATGTATTTCAAATATTGGAAATGTGTTAGCATTCACTTATTCCTTCTTTTGTTCCCAATTTTTTTTTCTATTGGTTTTCTTCTTCTTTTATATCTGGTATTCCTGTTAGTATTCACTTTTGTATTCGTTGAAGTATAGATATCACCCTTAGCAGCCTTTCCTCCATCCCTTCTCGTATTCTCGCTTGCATTCACTCATTAAGGTCCTCTTTTATTCTTTTAACTGTCTGATGTAGATGTATTCCTTCTTTCATTTTATATATTATTCCTTCTTGAATTCCCAATATTATTACCCCTCGTTATTTGATCAGGTATTCCTAGTTGTATTCCCTCTAGCATTCCATCTTGTCTCCATTCGTGCATACCTTCGTGTATTTCCTCGTCCATTACTCTTCTTTTTCCTCCTGTATCCATTCTTCTATTCCCAAATACCTGACGTTTCTTTTTTAAGTGTTTCTGTCATCTGATTTGATTGCAACATTATCAACTACCAGTGCGAGCATATAACGCACTAAGATATGTTTACATGACACGAGGAAAGCTAAGTTCAGTTTATGTTCTGTTGATACGTCAAAGTACTATATTCCAAAGATCGCAGTTCATAAATCGTTCCGTTTCCCTGCCCGTAAGGCCGTCTGGATTTTTGCTGAATTCTGCCTTTGTTTGGCTTTCAGCTTGGAACGAGTCCAACTGCGTGCCTCATGCACAGTGGCATTCACCTTTCTTATATATTTATGTAATTCATATTTTTCATGGTCGGCCTTCCGCCTTGAATCCGTTTGCCAATACATATCATTGGTTGTTGTGGGGTGCTGTGTGGCGGTAGGCTTGTTACGTGGCGAAACCATTTCAGTTACTGTATTTTGATGTAGTCTAATAGTGGTGTTGTTCGCACATGTATCATTATGCTATCGGTTATAATCATGTCTCTATTCGTTACGCTCAATATTATGTGCAGACGTTTCATTTCTGTTGTTAAGACTAGTCGTTTTGTATTTGTTGTTAGCGTCCAGTTTTGATAAAGTGTCGAGACTCAAACTATGTTGCATGAAGCTGTTGTAGCAGTTATTGTCAAGTGCTTCCAATTTAGCATTTGTAATCAATGTCCAATGATCTGATTTGTGTTATTGTATCTGTGTTGGATTTCGTTTGTGTTTCTTTGTCTGCAGATGACGTGTTCCCTTAGTATGTGATCTATAGCATCTGTTTGATCTATATCATCTGTTTGATCTATATCATCTGTTTGATCTATATCATCTGTTTGATCTATATCATCTGTTTGATCTATATCATCTGTTTGATCTAAATCATATGTTTGATTTGCTGATTCTCAAGGAATATATCAATGTTTCTGCTTGCCAATATATTTTCTTGACTTCCACTTGTTTTAACGTAGATGTTCATACTGTAATCGTTACATGTTTTATTTATTTTGCTAATATTTTGTTGAAATTGTATTTCTCAAGTTGCTATGACAGTTTGATCGGTAGGAACGAAGATCATTTACGAGTTCGCCATTGTTGTTCTATCAGTGTCGCTTCCTGTTTTACATGTGTTTTCTTAAATATGCGATGAACAGCAAAGGGAATAGCACACGTTCTAACTGTGCCGCACATCTGAAAGGACATGTTTCAGGGAGTCTGGATGATGTTCTAACTGAGACTTGACTGTTAATTGCATCTTATACGTATGATGATGATGATACCCGTCCACCATAAGTGATGAAGACCACTCTCTTTGTCCATCCGTGTGGACCGTCTTCCCTCTTCCTGTGTCCGCTGATATGAGTGACATGCTCGGAGGTTTGGATTGAAGTGTGGAAACATTTGCACCTTTTGTCAACCTCACTCTCTGGTCCTGAGCTACCCTACGACAGTGGCAAGATATTTATTCCGACGATTGGAGATAGTACACTGGAGATGAGACAGAAGATGGCGCCGTAACCGGTCTACATTGCTCTCTTTTTTGTGTTCATTATGGAGGCCGCCAGACTACGAATTTACCTGGAATCCAGACTAGTCGACGACTTACACTTTTGTTCACGGAAATGTGGCCTTGTTCTCCTTTTGGATTTGTTAATTCATTCGTTCTTTTGTGATTTATTTCATCCAAATATCTTGGTCTGGACATCGGCTATTTGAATATCACTTCGCTTAAACCTGTGTCGTATTTCTCTGTCTAGTTCGGCTGAACTTCGAGAGATGGGCACCCTTCGTCTTAGCTGCAAATGTCAGTTTTGGTGTGTGCAATGCCGACACGACTATAATGGATTGAATACAGCCGGGGAGAAATTCACAAAGCATTCACATGCTGAGTGATGTCCCTACGACCTGTTGCGGTTATGTGATGGAAACGAAATAGAACGTTGTATGACATTCCCACTCCGCTGCCTTGCGGGGGGATACCTGTTTACGGGAAAGGCTTCGGGAGTAAGCCCTGAGGAAAAATCCAGCTCCTTTACTTATATTCAAATGAGAAAGCCTACAGATGATTTGTTTTTTGCTATTTTTCTTGGTAGATAGGCTGCTTTCTTGAGAAGGCCATGCAGACATAATATAATGGCTAAAAATATCAGAAAACGCCAGTGCTAGATGTTGACAGCTGAACTCGACATATAGAGGAGACTAAGCTAGCCACCACCCATTGTACGTGCCTGGTAATAGGCAGCTCCCTCTGGAATAGAGCAGCTCCCTCCTTTTAATAAATCCGTCCATGAACCACATATATATTATCTACACACTTACTTGCATCAAATTTCCAATCATAATTGGTGCCCCCAATCCAGTACCTGGCGACAGGTGCAGACGGTATGGGAACCTGGGTAAGGTCATTCAATTCATACATATTCCAGAGATCACCTCCCAACGTCTGACAGTATCCTCTAGCAGCGTACCAGTTGTACGCGATGGACACTCGGATCATGCATCGACGCCGCAGTGTAAACTGTTGGCATCCAGTACCCGTGCACTGTGCGCTCGCACATTTCGATTCGTCCCCTAAATATAAATAAGTTGGATAGAGAGCATTAGGATAACCGTAGCAATACAGACGATTGCTCAATAAACATAGCCTACAACATGAAACCGACTCACTGTACTGTAATTGTAAAAGAAAATACGAAATCTTCTTCTTCTTCTTCGTACGCAGTCAGTCAGTAACCATTATTTTTTTCGAAAAAAGCAGAGGTCATCCTGAGGCTGTCGACACTGCCATAGAGCTTGTCTAGTGTTGCCACTCGTGATGGTCACATCTGCTCTCTCTGATCCTCGTATGTCGGGCAGTTTTGCAGCAAATGCTCAGCGGCCATTTTCCCGGTACCACACGGGCATTCGTCGGTGCCACCTATCTTCAATTTGTTGAATAGGTGGTACCAAATGCGAAATAAATATTAACGCATCAAAACAAAGACACTGGATATAGGTAAAAGGAACATCACATGTTATATTCATGTAAATAATGGACAAATAAAGCAGGAACAAGAGTTTAGGTATTTAGGAACTGTTTTTACTGAAGACTGCAGAGAGATTGAGATTGACAGAGAGATTGAGATTGACAGAGAGATTGAGATTGACAGAGAGATTGAGATTGACAGAGAGATTGAGATTGACAGAGAGATTGAGATTGACAGAGAGATTGAGATTGACAGAGAGATTGAGATTGACAAAGAGATTGAGATTGACAGAGAGATTGATATTGACAGAGAGATTGAGATTGACAGAGAGATTGAGATTGACAGAGAGATTGAGATTGACAGAGAGATTGAGATTGACAGAGAGATTGAGATTGACAGAGAGATTGAGATTGACAGAGAGATTGAGATTGACAGAGAGATTGAGATTGACAGAGAGATTGAGATTGACAGAGAGATTGAGATTGACAGAGAGATTGAGATTGACAGAGAGATTGAGATTGACAGAGAGATTGAGATTGACAGAGAGATTGAGATTGACAGAGAGATTGAGATTGACAGAGAGATTGAGATTGACAGAGAGATTGAGATTGACATAGAGACTGAGGTTGACAGAGAGATTGAGATTGACAGAGAGACTGAGATTGACAGAGAGATTGAGATTGACAGAGAGACTGAGATTGACAGAGAGATTGAGATTGACAGAGAGATTGAGATTGACAGAGAGATTGAGATTGACAGAGAGATTGAGATTGACAGAGAGATTGAGATTGACAGAGAGATTGAGATTGACAGAGAGATTGAGATTGACAGAGAGATTGAGATTGACAGAGAGATTGAGATTGACAGAGAGATTGAGATTGACAGAGAGATTGAGATTGACAGAGAGATTGAGATTGACAGAGAGATTGAGATTGACAGAGAGATTGAGATTGACAGAGAGATTGAGATTGACAGAGAGATTGAGATTGACAGAGAGATTGAGATTGACAGAGAGATTGAGATTGACAGAGAGATTGAGATTGACAGAGAGATTGAGATTGACAGAGAGATTGAGATTGACAGAGAGATTGAGATTGACACAGAGATTGAGATTGACAGAGAGATTGAGATTGACAGAGAGATTGAGATTGACAGAGAGATTGAGATTGACAGAGAGATTGAGATTGACAGAGAGATTGAGATTGACAGAGAGATTGAGATTGACAGAGAGATTGAGATTGACAGAGAGATTGAGATTGACAGAGAGATTGAGATTGACAGAGAGATTGAGATTGACAGAGAGATTGAGATTGACAGAGAGATTGAGATTGACAGAGAGATTGAGATTGACAGAGAGATTGAGATTGACAGAGAGATTGAGATTGACAGAGAGATTGAGATTGACACAGAGATTGAGATTGACAGAGAGATTGAGATTGACAGAGAGATTGAGATTGACAGAGAGATTGAGATTGACAGAGAGATTGAGATTGACAGAGAGATTGAGATTGACAGAGAGATTGAGATTGATAGAGAGATTGAGATTGACAGAGAGATTGAGATTGACAGAGAGATTGAGATTAACAGAGAGATTGAGATTGACAGAGAGATTGAGATTGACAGAGAGATTGAGATTGACAGAGAGATTGAGATTGACAGAGAGATTGAGATTGACAGAGAGATTGAGATTGACAGAGAGATTGAGATTGACAGAGAGATTGAGATTGACAGAGAGATTGAGATTGACAGAGAGATTGAGATTGACAGAGAGATTGAGATTGACAGAGAGATTGAGATTGACAGAGAGATTGAGATTGACAGAGAGATTGAGATTGACAGAGAGATTGAGATTGACAGAGAGATTGAGATTGACAGAGAGATTGAGATTGACAGAGAGATTGAGATTGACAGAGAGACTGAGATTGACAGAGAGATTGAGATTGACAGAGAGACTGAGATTGACAGAGAGACTGAGATTGACAGAGAGACTGAGATTGACAGAGATACTGAGATTGACAGAGAGATTGAGATTGACAGAGAGATTGAGATTGACAGAGAGATTGAGATTGACAGAGAGATTGAGATTGACAGAGAGATTGAGATTGACAGAGAGATTGAGATTGACAGAGAGATTGAGATTGACAGAGAGATTGAGATTGACAGAGAGATTGAGATTGACAGAGAGATTGAGATTGACAGAGAGATTGAGATTGACAGAGAGATTGAGATTGACAGAGAGATTGAGATTGACAGAGAGATTGAGATTGACAGAGAGATTGAGATTGACAAAGAGATAGAGATGAGAGTGAAGAAAGAATCGCTGTGCGCTACCATCTGTCTACACTACTAGGACACTCCAGGATTTCCAAGAAAAAATGTATGACGATAAATAGTATCTTCCTCTCTACCCTGTGCTGCCAGTGCAAGAAATAGACATTGGATAAGGCTCAGAAACAAAAGTCAGCCGCCTAATAAATGGTGGAGGTGGGGAGGTTGGTGGAAGGGCGCGTACGAAAGGTCATTAACAAAACACGACGAGACAGAATCACAAATTTGAGTATTCGGGAGAAGGTTGGAACAATTCCCTACCTACAGTACATGTAACCAGAACACATGGTTCATGCAACCTTCTAGAAGAGAACGTCAGGAACAAGGGCGAGAGGGAGACCCAGGGAAATATTGATAGCTTAAACGAGACCTACCGAAAAGTGGGGATAAGTGTCAATGGGGTCACGAGAGAGGCGACAGACAAATACACACCATCACACTGGGATAAAACATGCTAGAAAGTAAGACGATACAAGCTAAGGAAAACGAAGACGAAAAAAACAAGAAGAAGAAGACGACGACTAAAAAAAAGTAGAAGAAGAAGAAGATACAGATGCTTACGATAAAAGAAGAAAACTAATTGTCTGTTCATCAATCAATTAATCAATCATCTTACTGGGAAGCATAGGTCATATCAAGGCATGTCAAACGTTAACATATCCTATATCATTATCAGATTTTGAAGCTGGTAGTTTCTTCTCAATGGAGTATCCAGCACTAAGACCAACTCACGTGGCTCTTACGATGTGCTAATGGTGTTATAGCGGTACTATTGTTTGCTCCCGTTTCGGACTCCGATAACACTCATGTTCATGTTCTGTTATTTTGTATTATTCAGAATCAACATCACTGCTCTCTGGGCAGACCCATATGTACTATACTCTTTCTGAAAAGGTTAACTTACAGATGCACACAAGACTTATACTGTCAATACGACTTTCTCTCATTGCTGGGGCAGTCGAGGGGTTTTTAGGCAGGACTACATGCCGCTTCGCTAATGCTGTCGCCACGTCGTCTGCTGACTATGTTTATTTATTTCACCCGCAATAGAAACACAACATATACCATACCAGGGATTCAAACGCCTGCCTTCCTTGTTGGCAGATAGACATTGAAACCATTCGACCACACACTGCTCTTACAGTTACAATGTTCTTGTGTTAAAACACACTGCTCTGAAACACTGTAACATTATTTGACTACAATCAAAATCAAGTTAAAAACAAGTTCTACATGTGAACAGCAACAGGCCAGACTTACCGGGGCTTGAAATTGGAACAAAACATAGTATCACTGTAACCTGCCAGGCTCGTTGGTAGGATGGTTGGGTATGGGGTTGTTTAATTCATCATGTGGAAACGTTGTCCAACAAAAACGTCAACAGTTATAAATAGAATATCGTTTAATGGATTGTCATACATTTCTTAAGTGCTTATGCTCCATATGGAAATGAAAATTGTTCTGATTGATTGATTGATTGATTGATTAACAGACGATATTAAACCGCATAATGATAGACAGTTCGTTACAAACATGTCGAGAAAACATATTGTTATTTGTAATCTGTGCTGTCCCCGCGAGATCTGTTTTTGGGTGAGGTTATTTCAGTCAAATCATTGGTTAGTTTCTCTTAGCCAATATATTTCTCTCCGCCCATATCCTTTGTGTGTTCTTTAAACAGACAGAAAAGCGTGCATATTACTAAAAACATTCCCAATAATAATAATAATCATTGGACCCTTATTATAGAATGGAAAGAAAGAGCCCATCTCACTATCAAGCGTGTGTAAAGACGATTACAGAGAGTTGTGGATGAGGCTGGAAACGTCCTCTTGTAAAAATAATTGGTAGCGAATTTACACCTGAAAAATCACACACACGTACTTGAAGCAGGCTTCTCGCTGGAGTCCAACTACAGTGGTGTCCCTATACTCCAGCTGGATGGGGCGGGTCAGAACGTCGATATACCCAATTCACAGAGCAATAAATTGTTCCCAGTATAACACACTACTTTCACAGAAGAATATGTTTTTTTTTTCCACAGAACACACTTTCAGGATAATGTCACTAGTCTAATTTTCATAACATTAAACTTTATTCACAAAATATTTCGCATTTGTTAGGCAACTTTATACCATTTCCACACAAAAATATAAATTGCTCACATAAAAGTACACAAAAGCTAGAAACGTTTATGCAATACATTTATATATATATACATATATATATATATATATATATATATATATATATATGTATGTATGTATATACGTATGCATACATGTATATATGTATGTGTATGTGTGTGTGTGTGTGTGTATATATATATATATATACACACACACACATACACATACTTTCTAAAATACTTATAGAGGTCACAGATAAAGTACTTGCATATGTCAGACATAAAGTACTTACCGATGTCACAAATAAAATGCTGTCTATTAAAGCATTTCTCACTCGTGATCTGCCTGGTGGAAGTCGTAGTTGAATCCACTGTTGAACACAGAATCTCAGTTCTTGATAATACATTCAGATTGTTGATTTTGATCAGAGAATCTGAAATAAAAAGTTACGAATATGTTCTTCGTTATTAACACTTACATTTTTTTTTGGTTTGTGAAATACAACATATTCACATGTTTTGTGAAATATAACATATTCACATGTTTTGTGAAATACAGCGTGTTCACATGTTTTGTGAAAAATAACACATTCACATGGAACAATTTTCACCTGCCACTTCCTCTAAATCACCAAGGGGGTCATTAACACGGGCAGTCAGTATGTACTTTGCTGAAACGGAAAGTACAGGTACTGTAGCAAACTATGTATTTCAGTCTTAGTACCAGTCATTATCTTAGTCTTAGTCAATGTCTTGCTGACCTTAGTCTTAGTCTTAATCTCAGTCTTAGTCCTAGTCCTAGTCCTAGCCCTAGCCCTAGCCCTAGTCCTAGTCTTAGTCTTAGTCCTAATTTTAGTCTTAGCCTATCTTAGTCCTAGTCCTAGTCCTAGTCCTGGTCCTGGTCCTGGTCCTAGTCCTAATCCTGGTCCTAGTCCTAGTCCTAGTCGGTCCTGGTCCTGGTCATGGTCCTGGTCCTCGTCCTAGTCCTAGTCTTAATCTCAGTCTTAGTCGTAGTCTTAGTCTCAGATTAAGTATTATTTGTAGTCAGCCTGCACATTTAAAAGAGTGATTGCTCCTGAGCATGTCACAGCTCTAGTGCCAGTTTGTTATAGCCAATTGGTACATGTCTCTTTTCAGTGAGCTGGGCTCAAACAATGCAGCATTGTTGGGTGTCTTGCTGGTCTCAGCACAGTTTCAAGCGGCTCTGTTTCAGGAACGGTTGCTGTACAGCTTGATCGAACTATGCCACCGACTATTGAATTAGGTCTTTTGTTTGCAGCGCGGTACCACAGAGTGGTTGCTGTGGTTTAGCGTTCGTCTTTCCTTCTGACTACATGGTCAGCCCAGCGGTGATTGGGTATTTTGAAATGCTGTAGGACATACTTGACGTGTGGCATTACCCAGATTAATCTGTTGTGGATGTCCATCTGACGCTGTTGCCTGCATGCATTGCTCAGGAGAAGACGCCCAAGCCATGCATGGTTTGTCCTTAGCTGTGTCTCATTGCCTTTTGTTAGAGACCAGGTTACATTACCATAGCATCGTGCTGGTTGGACCACTGAATCGGTATAAGTCTGCTAGTTGACTGCAGTTGGTTCATGATATCCGATGCTGTCTTGGTCGAGCTGAATGTGGACCGTTCCTCCTACCGGCGCCTAGCAATCTCTGGTATCAGTTTTCACTTTCCATGTTGAGGAAACGGCCGACGTGGATATATTAGTCAACATCCTCTAGGCATGTTTGGTTTAGGAGCACAAGGCTGGAATCCGCAAATCGATTGCGCAAAGTTGTGATTTTTCCAACGTTTATTGTGAAACCTGCTTTCGGGATCAAGATGCTGAGCAGCGCATGAGCTGCAGTGGTCAGCGACCCATAGCTGACTACTAGAGTAAGGGCCAGCGAACCAGAGCTGTCAAGACCCGTCTACACCTCCACGCGGTGATCCTGAAGAACAGGCTGAATGGCTAAGGAGAAGGTTCGACGAGGGAATGCTAACCTGGTATTAAATAACATTCTTGCTGAATTCAGATGTGCTGGACAGAAAGGTGAAAATATTGCAGTCAAGCTGTAAACTACGATACAACGCATTCCGTTCTCTGAACTACATTCTGCTACTTAAGCCCTTTCAGGGTTTGGTAGCCGCGGATCGAGGACGAACGAAGCTAAGCCAAGCCAAACCCGCTTTTTTGCCGAAAGCCTCTAGCGTGCTAGCATTAACGTCTTCCGTGAGTGTCTCTGGGATTAAGTAACGATTCAACGACTGCCGTGACCTAATTCATTCTTTTTTAGCTACTACTCCTCCTGAGTTGTATAACATTGCACATTTTTAATGCCAACCTGGTTTTGTCTGCAAGATAAAGTATGTTGACAGATAACTTGTGTTAACTGATTTCATGTCGCACGTTTTCCACATGAAGGCATTATCCAACACGTGACGGCAGTAGCACTCAAGGGTGTTGGTATTGTTCTGTGAAAATATAAAAGTATTCTAAAGTAATTCAGTATTGTTCTGTGAAAATAGAAAAGTATTCTAAAGTAATTCAGTATTGTTCTGTGAAAATATAAAAGTATTCTAAAGTAATTCAGTATTGTTCTGTGAAAATAGAAAAGTATTCTAAAGTAATTCAGTATTGTTATGTGAAAATAGAAAAGTATTCTAAAGTAATTCAGTATTGTTCTGTGAAAAAAGAAAAGTATTCTAAAGTAATTCAGTATTGTTCTGTGAAAATAGAAAAGTATTCTAAAGTAATTCAGTATTGTTCTGTGAAAAAAAAACATATTCACAGGTAAGTCAGTATTGTTCTGTGAAAACATACAAGTTTTCTAAGTTAATTCAGCATTGTTATCTGTTTTAATTATTTTGATTCCCCGTTACCCCAGGCAAGCAAACCTTTACAAAATGCAGGAAGCAGCAGACCCTTACATAAAATGAATCCCGAAGTCGAATAACTAGGCCGACAGGCTCAAAAGTAAAAACCGTTGTTCAACGCACACTGCCTTGGTGAATAGATAAATAAGACGATCGCTAATAAAAAAAAACGGATTGTTCTGTGAAAAAAGTAAATTATTCTAAGGTAATTCAATATTGTTCTGTGCAAATAGTGAAGTAATCTCAGGTAATTGAATTTCGTTATTTTAAAATAGTAAACAATTCTCAGGTAATTCAGTATTGTTATGTGACAAAAGTAAAGTATTCTAAGGTAATTCAGTATTGTTCTGTGACAATAGTAAAGTATAGTCAGGTAATTCAAAGTTGTTAAAAGATTTAATTATTATATCGACCTGTGAAAAAGTGTAGTTTTCTCCAAAAATTGTTTACATCTGATTAAGTATATTGTTCTGTGAAAATATTCCAACTTTTTATTTTACAAATGCGATAGTGTTATCTGATAAAAGTATGTTTCTCTTTGAATCTAGTAGAGCGTTTTTTTAATATTGTATTTTTCTGCGAATAAAGTATATTTTGGAAAATATTATATAATTATCTAATAATTGTTCTCTATGTGAATAACGAATAGTGCCCTGTTCAAATAGCATATAGTTTTCTAACTTTTATGTTCGGTTGTGTGAGCAAATTATATTTTCATGTGAAAATAGTATATAGTTGCCTAACACATGCGATATATTTTGTGAATAAAGCTTAATTTTATCAAAAATAGAATTATGCTGAAAGTGTGTATTTTCCTGTGGAAAAAACATATTATCCTGTGAAAGTAGTGTATTATAACTGGGAACAATATATTGCTTTGTGAATATGATGTATCGACGTATATGTTTCTGTGAGATGCATGTATTATTAACATAAAACAGTATATTCTTCTGTGAGATACGGGTGTGATTAACATAAAACAGTTTATTCTTCTGTGAAAATAGTGTTATTTGTTCTAGGAATATCTATTGCTGTGTGAAAAGATATAGTGACGTATAGTTTTCTGTGAGATACGGATATTATTAACATATAACAATGTATTATTATGTGAGATACGGGTGTGATTAACATACAACAGTATATTGTTCTATGAGATACAAATATTATTAACATACACAAGTATATTGTTCTATGAGATACATATATTATTAACATACACAAGTATATTGTTCTGTGAGATACGGATGTGATTAACATACAACAGTTTACTGTTCTGTGGGAACCAGACAAGTATATACACATTCAAACAAAGAAATAACAGATGAAAATACACTAGATACTTTTGTCACCATACACTGCCTGCATTCTGCGAAGAATGTCAACTGGTCATCCTTAAACTGTTGGAAACCGAATCACCGTTCGGTGATAAACTCTAGACGGATTATGTATCACATCCGCCCTGTTTTCAACGGTCTGCTGTAAAAACTATGATCAGATGATAATGAAATTTTGTAAAATCGACGGTTGATATGTGCTGTTTACACCAGAAGTGACGTCATCGTACTTATGTTCACTTGGTGCAATGCGGTCCTGTTTCATTTGAACACGCCTCTTACGACTGTGTAAACATAACGAATATAATATTTGCCATGCCGCATAATTCATCCCATGTAACACCCACATTAGACAAAGTGTAATGTATAACTTACATGATATATAGTGTATCTGGCTCCTCTGTCGTGGCAGGTCGAGACACAGTAGTCCACACTTAAACTGTCACTTGTCACGTTGTTCGTGTCCTCTCTCGGTGGGGGTATTGAGCTGCAGAAATCAACCTGATTGACCGCGCTCGCTGTGGACAGACCAGATACGGTGAGCAATACTGACGTACCATAATCTATCAAAAGATGAAAGATGGCCTGGTGCGGGCACGTCGCGAGGTCCAACGGAATTCCCAACTCGATACTCTTTGGATCCGTACCGGGACATAGAGGGCGAGGACGTCCAAGGAAGAGATGGGTGGACAACATCGCTGAGTGGTCAGCCTTCGTCACGGTGAGATACGTCAGGCGGCGACAGACCTGATGGGTTACGGGATGAACTGAATGAACTGATAATGGTGTGATCAAAGGCAGGCTGTCACACTCGGCTATATGGTAATCAGGGGTCCGATAGAGGTCAGCCAAAGATGTCCGCTTGGTCCAACAATCTGTGCCTTGGTTGTAATCTGATAATGACGATAGACTTGATGTTCACTATATGCAACATTCGGTGTCACGTTTTAGACTAGGTGAGGCGACATCACTATGTCACCCAGAGATGTTTTGTATGTCCAGCAGTCCATATATCAGGGTTATGGGCTTAGGGGCTCTCCATACGTAAGCTTACTTTGCCGAGGTCGGAGAGCTTGTGCGACCTATCGATCTTAGGAGCTATGTCGGACGGTGTTTTACTCCTGGCAGGGTCACTCAAGCCGGACAGGTCCTTAAAGAGGGACCAAACAAAGGGAACGAATAGCAGATGGAGCCCCATAGGAGAAGCTGCAGAACCCACAGGTGGGTGGAAGACTGGCAGACGAGTTTTGAGATAGCCTACACAGATTAAAATGACATGTTCCTGGCATGACGTGACGATCCTAAGACACCGACACACTGAACTGCCTTTCTTTGGGATACTCGAAGCTTGCGTTCATAACCCTCTTCGCAATCGTATTGCCTCTTAAACGTGGGCTGTCGAAAGCTGGCAGCTCACAGCTAACGGGATTATATCATCTTCGTGGACTCAGTGATGTGACAAAATGGTCTCAGACAGACATGTATGCTTTATACAATACTCTTCCCCGTGATCATCTACTGAGTGATGTGACTAAATGGTCTCAGACAGACATGTATGCTATCTACAAAACTCTTCCCCGTGATCATCTTCTGAGTGATGTGACTAAATGGTCTCAGACAGACATGTCTGCTATCTACAACACTCTTCCCCGTGATCATCTACTGAGTGATGTGACTAAATGGTCTCAGACAGACATGTCTGCTATCTACAACACTCTTCCCCGTGATCATCTTCTGAGTGATGTGACTAAATGGTCTCAGACAGACATGTCTGCTATCTACAAAACTCTTCCCCGTGATCATCTACTGAGTGATGTGACAAAATGGTCTCAGACAGACATGTATGCTATCTACAACACTCTTCCCAGTGGTCATCTATGATATCATCACACACTTATCTTCAGCTACGTACATTAAGCACAACGCTGGTAGTTGCTGCCACAAAATAAGACTTTAGGAAACTACGTCTATCCCATTTTAGTTTGTGACCCACTTACTGATTTTCTATCAAATTCCTGATACTGTACAAGAAATCAAAATTACTGATCTTACCGTACCGTGTCAATTGCTTTATTTTACGTAGGCGCCTTTTCATGAAACCATGCACCATTTAACAAAAAAAAAAAAACAGTAATCAAATAAGAGAGTTAAAGAAGACATCAGACTACGACGATAAGTACTGTAATCCCATTAAAAGAAAACAGTCAGGTCAGGTCAGGTCATAATGTAACCAGTGAGGTCGTTGGGGCACACATGAAGACATACTCACAACTCCACGCCATCCCTCTCTGTCAGATGCCGCTGCCTGCGACTCTTCTGGTCAGAGACTGGTCCATTCTTTATTGTTGTCTTCCCATCTCTTTTTGGGCCAGCCTCTTCGTCGTCTGCCATGCACCTTCCAGTGGAGGATTGTGTTTGCAAGACATTTGATCTCGATATGTGACCGTACCAAGTGAGTTCCTTCTTTTGACAGTTCCAAGAGATCTTCGAAAGGCCCTATTGCTGTTGTAATTCTATCTCGTATTTCCTCGTTTGTAACTTGATCTTTGTACCTGACGTTTAAAAGTTTTCGGAAACATCTCATCTCCAAGGCATGTATCCTTCGTTGAAGGTCAGCTGTAACTGTCCATGTCTCACACGCATAGAGGAATATAATAGAAAAATAAACGGCAGACGTGTTAGAGATACAGAGCATCACAACGTTCTTCGCTCTGTGTAGTTTCAACGCCAGAGACAGAACTCGAAATTCTCCAGTACGATCTGTCCTCCACCGTCTTCTGTAGTTCTTGCATGTTCCATTGTGACAGTTCTCCATACAGTCTCTCTGGGTCTTCCACGCTTCCGTTTTCCGCTATTTTCCACGTAATCGTCTGTAATCAAAATATTGGCTGCGAAAATCATGTTATGTTTGAATTTTCAAGGTAATTGAAAGATGTCTTTGAAAATTAAATTGCAATATACGTTCGATGTGAAGATAACACAGGAACTAAATGACAGACGTGAGGGTTGAGGAGTAGGAAAGCGTGGAGAGAGCCGCCTGTAAAGACATCAAGTTTATATAACATAGACGCTGAATAGACTTAACTGTTCGTCCACTTGAAATGAGGTGACCAAACTCCAAGGGCGTTTATCCACATGTCGTTGTATCTCGCTTCAGTCATTGAGGCCAGGCATCTCATTAGTTCTGGCCTGGACGCTAGTCGAGTGTCTGGGGGCTGCAGTTAATAAATCAGTTACTTAAGTCAATTTTCTTATTTATGGAACACTGGAATAGATTAATGATCCACATACGAGAATGAGTGAAAGATAGATATCTTGACTACGTTGTCATCATACTAAACTCTTGTCGTGTCGTCTCTTGTCTCGTCCGATTTTTATTTCGGCTGGAGTATAAGACCACTACTGACCGCTACCTTTAGGACGCCTGGACTAAACAATCTGCAGATATGGTTTTCGTATAAATATTGTTTTACAGGATGAGGTTGCTAGCGCCATGCACAACTCACTTTGGTCTCGAATTGCAATATGTATAGAAGTACAGTGGTCCTATTATTTCTTCTCAATGATGTGGTTTCGGAATTGACTCTTGGAGTATTGTTTTGTCTTAGAAGATATGCTATCGATCGATTGACCTCAATGAGATGATACTAATATCGTAACCTACATGACATGATACTGACCTGTTGACCTAGATACTAGGATACTGACCTGTTGACCTAAATGAAACGATACTGATCTCTTGTCCTACATGATACGATACTGACATATTTATCTACATAACATGATACTGACCTCTTGATCTACATGATGCCATACTGATCTCTTTAACTAGATGATATGATACTGACCTCTTGTCAATCAATCAGTCAAAGCCCGTCGCTCCTCTCGGGGGATAGGTCAACGACAACATCTCGCCAGAGTGCACGGTCCTGCGCTGCTCTTTCTCTAGGTATCCTTATTTCTTCTTCTTCTTCTGCGTACGCAGTCAGACAGTAACCATTGTTTTTTCGAAAAAAGCGGCGGTCATCCTGAGGCTCTCGCCACTGCCATAGAGCTTGTCTTGCAGTTCCACTGGCAATGGCCACATCTGCTCTCTCTGATCCTCGTATGTCGGGCAGTTCTGCAGCAGATGTTCAGCGGTCATTTTACCAGTACCGCACGGGCATTCGTCGGTACACCCTATCTTCAATTTGTTGAATAGGTGGTACCTCAGTCTGTTGTGGCCAGTGCGAAGTCTGAAGACAACGACCTGCTCTCTTCTGTTCAACTGGTAATAGGCATCGTTTTTGGTGTAACCAGTATGTTCGGTTTCCCATTTGGTCATGTATCTGGCTTTGATAAGCCGTTTTGACTCTTCGTACGTCATACTAGTATATGTTTGTGGTAGTCTTGCACCTTCTTTTGCCAGTCTGTCTGCCTCCTCGTTGCCTTGGATGTTGCAGTGTGACGGAACCCACTGTACCACTACCCTTTTTGGTTCGGACTGCTGGCACAGTTTCCAGAGTGCTGCTCTTCAGTCATTTAGCTCAGTGTTTTTCTGGCTTTTTAGCGCTGTGACTACGGCGAGAGCATCTGTCAGCAGGACTATATGGCTCTCATTTTCAATGTGTGTCACCATTTCTTCCACTTACGCACTCAGTGCCTCTGCCTCCGCTCTGAAATTGCTTGTGTACTTACCAGTAGCGAATGACAGTGTTATTTTTCTGCCATTTGGTAGGTTCAGGAATGCTCCTGCCCCTCCGTTCTGTGTAGTGTTTGTTACAGAACCGTCGGTGTATGCATGGGTCCAGTCCATGCTTGGGTAGCTTTTCGTTATGAAGCTTAGGGTAGTATCTCTCCTTTCTTTTTCAGTCTGGCAGTTTTTGTTTGCAATACCTGGTATATTTTCTACCACCTCTGGAAATATTTCCTGCCTCCAGGTATGTTTTCGTACAGTAGTGATGGGTTTTGGTGTTGTTAGTGCGTTTATGGGATCTTCGTGCATCTTTGCTTTGGCTATTTCTGCAAAGTTTCTCCGCTTTAGTTTCCCATTTCCCAAATTGTTTAGTCTCTGGTACATTGGATGGTCCGTCAGTCTTCTGAGTTTCTCTGACTGCAGCTGGGCTCTGCAGTCTCTTCTATCGGTCATGGATTGCAATTTTGTAATCTTTTCAAGTTCTACAATTGGCGTTGACTTCATGCCACCTGTTATAATTCTCATGGCTTGGTTTTGAAGTTTGTTAACTTTATCGAAGTTCGCCTTCGCTGCTGTTGTCCATGCCGCAATGACATACTCGAGAACTGGTCTCACTCTTCCAGTATACAGTTTCTTTAGTATGCCTTCGTCTGCTCCCCAGCTTGTGCCAGCAAGTTTCCTCATGATTGCCATTCTTTCTCTGGCTTTCATTCGGTTTCTCTCAATCTGACTTTTCCATGTCATGCGCCGATCAAATGTGACTCCCAGATAGGTTGGGTTGTCGTTTGGCTGCAGGATTTTGCCATTTAGACTTAATTTGGTACTTTGAGGTTTTAATGAAAGCGAGAATATTGTGCATGTGGTTTTCTCCTCGTTTATTTCGACCAGCCATGAGTTCGCCCACTCTTCCAGCGATGTTAGGGCCGTCTGCATCCGATTTCTTGCTATGGTGAGATTCTTTTCAGAGGTCCACATAGCCAGATCGTCTGCAAACATTGAGCTATGGACTCTTCTTGGTATATTCTCTGTAATATCGTTTATATATATACCAGGAAAAGTGTGGGTGACAATACTCCCCCTTGGGGTACTCCCTGCTCGAGTGTCACCTTTTTGCTCATCTGCCCTTGTACTTGGACTCTGGCCGTTCTTTGTTTGAGGTAGTGGTTGATCCACTTGTACATCTTCCCACAGACATCACTTCTTCTTAGCTTGACTCTAAGTCCTTCTTCTTCTTCTTCTGCGTACACAGTCAGACAGTAACCATTATTTTTTCGAAAAAAGCGGCGGTCATCCTGAGACTCTCGCCACTACCATAGAGCTTGTCTTGCAGTTCCACTGGCAATGGCCACATCTGCTCTCTCTGATCCCCGTATGTCGGGCAGTTCTGCAGCAGATGTTCAGTGGTCATTTTACCAGTACCGCACGGGCATTCGTCGGTACACCCTATCTTCAATTTGTTGAATAGGTGGTACCTCAGTCTATTGTGGCCAGTGCGAAGTCTGAAGACAACGACCTGCTCTCTTCGGTTCAACTGGTAATAGGCATCGTTTTTGGTGTAACCAGTATGTTCGGTTTCCCATTTGGTAATGTACCTGGCTTTGATAAGCTGTTTTGACTCTTCGTACGTCATACTGGTATCTGTTTGTGGTAGCCTTGCACCTTCTTTTGCCAGTCTGTCTGCCTCCTCGTTGCCTTGGATGTTGCAGTGTGACGGAACCCACTGTACCACTACACTTTTTGGTGCGGACAGCTGGCACAGTTTGCAGAGTGCTGCTCTTAAGTCATTAAGCTCAGTGTTTTTCTGGCTTTTTAGCGCTGTGACTACGGCGAGAGCATCTGTCAGCAAGACTATGTGGCTCTCATTTTCACTGTGTGTTGCCATTTCTTCCACTGCCGCCCTCAGTGCCTCTGCCTCCGCTCTGAAATTGCTTGTGTACTTACCAGTAGCGAATGACAGTGTTATTTTTCTGCCATTTGGTAGGTTCAGGAATGCTCCTGCCCCTCCGTTCTGTGTAGTGTTTGTTACAGAACCGTCGGTGTATGCATGGGTCCAGTCCATGCTTGGGTAGCTTTTCGTTATGAAGCTTAGGGTAGTGTCTCTCCTTTCTTTTTCGGTCTGGCAGTTTTTGTTTGCAATACCTGGTATATTTTCTACCACCTCTGGAAATATATCCGGCCTCCAAGTAGGATTTCGTACAGTAGTGATGGGTTTTGGTGTTGTTAGTGCGTTTATGGGATCTTCGTGCATCTTTGCTTTGGCTATTTCTGCAAAGTTTCTCCGCTTTAGTTTCCCAGTTCCCAAATTGTTTAGCCTCTGGTACATTGGATGGTCCGTCAGTCTTCGGAGTTTCTCTGACTGCAGCTGGGCTCTGCAGTCTCTTCTGTCGGTCATGGATTGCAGTTTTGTAATCTTTTCAAGTTCTACAATTGGCGTTGACTTCATGCCACCTGTTATGATTCTCATGGCTTGGTTTTGAAGTTTTTTAACTTTATCGAAGTTCGCCTTCGCTGCTGTTGTCCATGCCGCGATGCCATACTCGAGAACTGGTCTCACTCTTCCAGTGTACAGTTTCTTTAGTATGCCTTCGTCTGCTCCCCAGCTTGTGCCAGCAAGTTTCCTCATGATCGCCATTCTTTCTCTGGCTTTCATTCGGTTTCTCTCAATCTGACTTTTCCATGTCATGCGCCGATCAAATGTGACTCCCAGATAGGTTGGGTTGTCGTTTGGCTGCAGGATTTTGCCATTTAGGCTTAATTTGGTACTTTGGGGTTTTAATGAGAGCGAGAATAATTTGCACGTGGTTTTCTCCTCGTTTATTTTGACCAGCCATGAGTTCGCCCACTCTTCCAGCGATGTTAGGGCCGTTTGCATCCGATTTCTTGCTATGGTGAGATTCTTTTCAGAGATCCACATAGCCAGATCGTCTGCAAACATTGAGCTATGGACTCTTCTTGGTATATTCTCTGTAATATCGTTTATATATACCAGGAAGAGTGTGGGTGACAGTACTCCCCCTTGGGGTACTCCCTGCTCGAGTGTCACCTTTTTGCTCATCTGCCCTTGTACTTGGACTCTGGCCGTTCTTTGTTTGAGGTAGTGGTTGATCCACTTGTACATCTTCCCACAAACATCACTTCTTGTTAGCTTGACCCTAAGTCCATCCTTCCAGACTTTGTCAAATGCCTTTTCCAGATCCACCCAAACAGCTACTGTGTGTTTCTGTGCCTGGTAGGCATCTTCTATCTCCTGGGCTATGAGGATGACCTGGTCCTCAGTGGATCTGTGCTGTCTAAAAGCCGGCTTGCTGTGGAATTAGTATTCGTTTTTCTTCCAGATGCCACATCAGTCTGGTGTTTATCATCCGTTCCATCAGCTTGCCGACACAGCTCAGTAGGCTAATGGGCCTGTATCCATTCGGATCTGTTTTGTCCTTTCCTGTTTTTGGTACTGGTACCAGTATTGCATCTTTCCATGCCTGGGGTACAATACCCCTTTTCCAGCTTTGGTTCAGGACTGATAGTAGTTTTTTCTTCGCTGTTTGGCCCAGCCCCATCAGCATTTCGTTTGTTATCCCGTCTTTTCCGGGAGATTTCCTTTTTTTTAGTGTTCTCATAGCCTCTTCCATTTCGCGCATTGTTAGTTTGGCCATCATGTGCTCTTCAGGAGCCGTATTTATGTTTTCGTGCCCCTTTAGCTCTTCGCTAATGTCTGTATGCTTATCTGCAGGGACCTCGATGTGGTTTGCTCTGGCACAGTGATCGACAAAGGCGTTTGCGGCTTTCTTACCTGTGATCAAGTTCTCGCCTTGCTTGATAGTAATTTGTTTATTTGACGGGGTTTCGTCGTTCATGGCTCTGACTAGCTTCCATAGCTTGTTCCCTTCTTTGTCCAGGTTTAAACTTTCCGTTTTATTTTTCCAGCTTTCTCTTGCTGTTTGCTTGAGAGTGTGTTTGTACTTCGCCGCGGCGGCTTTGAAGGCGACGTTTGCCTCCATGGATTTTTCTCGCTCTGCCATGTTCCTAGCATGTGTTACTGCATCTTCCACTTTCTGCAACTCATCATTCCAGTAGGGCTTATAGTTTGTCCTAGCTCCTCTTGGGATGGTTTCAGTGGCGGCTTGCATTATTGCCTTGCTTAGGCTCTCTACCATGGGCTTCATTTTGGTGTTTCGTGTGTTGATGGTTTCACACAGCCCATCTGTCAGGATTGCAAATCTGTCCCAGTCGGCTCGTTTGTAATTCCAACGTGGGAGCGGTTTTGTTTCCTGTGGGCCTATTTCCATGTCAATGGTTAGCCTGATCCGCCTGTGGTCGCTACCTGCCAGTTGGTTTAGCACCTGGCGGTCTATTTTATGGTGTATGTCCTGTGTGGAGAAGGCCAAATCTGGAGTCGAGGTGGTATGCCATGTTCTTGAATAGAAGCTAGGGCTATCCTCCGGCCTATTGATTAGGGAGAGATTTGCATCTATCTCCCAATCTTCCACTTCGTCACCTCTGCTGTCTGTGTCAGAGTATCCCCATCTCTCCGAGTGGCTGTTGAAATCTCCAACTACTATGCAGTTGGAGTCTCTGACCTCCATACTCGAGAGCGATAGGTCTCTATTTGGTGGTCCGTACAGATTAAAAATGCGGAGCTTCGTCTCTTGAGCCATTATGTCAACTCCTACAATTTCTGCTTGTCCGGTGTGATTGACAGATACCGCGCTACTCGGTATGCAGTTTCTGGTCCGTATCAGGACCCCTCCTTTGTGGCCTTCTCTATCTAGACGGAAGGTCTGGTATCCTCTGATTGAGAATTTATGGTTATTGTTGAGGTGCGTTTCCTGGATACATGCCACGTCAATCTTACATTCATGCAGGTGGTGTGTTAGGGGTATCATTATTTAATTTTAGCTCCTTCTTAAATTCTCTTCTCCAAGTATTATTGGGTCTACCTCTCTATCTTTTCCCCTGAGAATTCCATGTAAGAGCCTGTCTGGTTGTGTTAGAATGTGCCTTCTGCAGCGTATGTCCCATCCAACTCCATTTTCTTCGCTTAAGTTGTTGTTCAAATGGTTGTTGCTGGCTCCATTCCAACAAGTCTTCATTCCTCACCATGTCCTGCCACTTTATGAACACAAGTCTTCATTCCTCACCATGTCCTGCCACTTTATGAACACAAGTCTCCATTCCTCACCATGTCCTACCACTTTATGAACACAAGTCTTCATTCCTCACCATGTCCTGCCACTTTATGAACACAAGTCTCCATTCCTCACCATGTCCTACCACTTTATGAACACAAGTCTCCATTCCTCACCATGTCCTGCCACTTTATGAACACAAGTCTTCATTCCTCACCATATCCTGCCACTTTATGAACACAAGTCTTCATTCCTCACCATGTCCTGCCACTTTATGAACACAAGTCTTCATTCCTCACCATGTCCTGCCACTTTATGAACACAAGTCTTCATTCCTCACCATGTCCTGCCACTTTATGAACACAAATCTTCATTCCTCACCATGTCCTGCCACTTTATGAACACAAGTCTTCATTCCTCACCATGTCCTGCCACTTTATGAACACAAGTCTTCATTCCTCACCATGTCCTGCCACTTTATGAACACAAGTCTTCATTCATCACCATGTCCTGCCACTTTATGAACACAAGTCTTCATTCCTCACCATGTCCTGCCCCTTTATGAACCCAAGTCTTCATTCCTCACCATGTCCTGCCACTTTATGAACACAAGTCTTCATTCCTCACCATGTCCTGCCACTTTATGAACACAAGTCTTCATTCCTCACCATGTCCTGCCACTTTTTACCCATTATCCTTGGTATGCATCTGCTAGTGAAGGACTGAAGTCTTTGTTGTATGACCTGGGTCGTTCTCCATGTCTCCCCCCCCCCCCCCCCCCCCCCATACAGCAACACTGACTTGACACTTGAATATTCTAGTTTTGGTGTGAATCTTGATATCTATGGATCTCCATTTATTATTTAATGTCTAGAATGCCCCTCGTGGCTTTCCAATTCTGATCCGTACATCTGTACCTCCTGATGTGTCCATTTCGCTGCCTAAATAGGTCAAGGTATCCACTTCCTCCAACTGCTCTCCCTCCAGCATGATTGGTTCCTTGCTGTTAGTGTTGAGTTTAAGGAGCTTGTCTTTCTTCATGTTGCTATTCAATCCCATTTCGGTCGATTGTTCTTCTGTTCTTCCACCCTATCAAGTTTATCTTGCATTTGACTTTGACTGTGTGACAAAAGTACCAGATCACTTGCGTAGTCCTGGTCCTCCAACTGTGGCGATAGTGCATACTGAATACAAGTTGTTTTGCTTTCGAAAATGTCTTTATTAGCCAATCTATATTCAACAAGAACAGGAAAGGTGAGAGCAAGCATCCCTATCTCACCGATATTTCCACCCCGAAGCTGTCAGTCAGTACTCCTTCATGTACCACTCTACTAACTGTGTATTTGTACATATTCTCAGTTGTTAATCTGTCCAATATGTTTATATTAAATATCTTGCCTGGCATCGACAGCAATGTAATCCCCCTATAATCTGCCAGGTCCCTCTTCTTAATCAGTTTAATCATATGTCCTTTCTGTTATGTTGGCACTCTCTCCTTCTTTCCATTCTGTTGGCACTCTCTCCTTCTTTCCTATCTGTTGGCACTCTCTCCTTCTTTCCATTCTGTTGGCACTCTCTCCTCTTCCCATATCTTCTTGAATAATCCTTGCAATGTATCAGTGGCCTTACATATATATCTGCCATTATGGCTTCTGCTGCTATTTCATCTGGTCCTGCCGCTTTTCCTTTCTTGAGTTTGGGTATGGCCCTTTGGATTTATATCTTACTTGGTGGGTTGCCGTCCAAGCTCAGAGCCTCCTCTGCTGGTAGTGGATGTCTGTTCAGACTTTCTTAGAAATACTCAACCAATCGTTTCTGATGTTCCTCCGATGATGTCAAAATTATGTCTTTTCTATCTTTGATTGGTTTGTCTGTCTGTATATATGCATTTGCCATTTTCTTTGTTAATGAGTAGGAATCTCTAATGTTTCCTTTCTCTGCTGCCTCTTCTGCGTCCTGTGCCAGCTTGTCAATATATTCTCTTTTATTTCTTCTTAACCATGTCTTGACATGTTTGTCTGTAACAGTATAATTACTATGTGCTTCTGCAAAGATAGGATTTCACAAATTTGCAGCTCGGAAGAGAATGATTTACTATGGATATAAGGGGACTGGCTAAAATCAGATGGAAAGGACGAGATAATACAACTTAAAACAAGAGAAATGCTGCTGTCTCCAGTGGCCAATGAAGAAGGTGTACAGAAGAGTCAATGGGAGACGCGACTGATACCATAAACACGATAAGGGCACTTTCAGAATTAGTGGTAGTATATGGCTAATTATTTTGAAAACTCACATATAAATTATACTTATATTAACTCTGCTGCTTATACTCCTTTCATATATGTCTCTTGAAGATAACACACTTCACAATAATTGCTTCCCATGTACAGCACTACCGACACAAGTAGTCCCTACACAAACACTCTACTTCCCTAAATCCCTCTACACGTACTGCCCTAACAAACACAATCTCCCCCCCCCCCCCCCCCAACAGGTAATCCTCTCACAACCACTCCCCTTCCCAAACTCTCCCTACAAGCACATCCCTCACAAACACTCCCCTTCCCAAACTCCCCCTACACGTACTCCCCTGACAAACACTCCACTTCCCAACCTCCCCCCACGCCCCACAAACGTACGCGTTCAACAAAACGCCTACCTGAAATAATATCCCTCTAGATCGTTCACAGTTGGAAGCAGCGGCAACCCAAGTGTACGCAGACTTGATTGGCACCAGACACTTCTTGTCCTTCGGCAAATTGATCGCATTTGAATGTTCACATGGTCTCTGAGCTGCATGTTCATGGAACCATAGAGAACAATAGTTGTAGATGTAAAGTTCATCTCATTTCTGTTAGGTGTTAGGTATAAATCAAATGTACATGTTCTCCTGAGGTCAAAGTGTATTTGTGCATGTTGGGGTGTAAACAAATATATGTATATCATATGTCAAATGTGATGTCAACAAAAACGGTGATGGAATGTATGGTGCCAGGCAAAAGGTAAAAGAGGAAGGGGTAGACCAAGAAGATGATGGCACCAAGATATCCAGGAATGCCTGAGTATGACTGTGGCAAAGGCCGGACTTTTGGGAAGAGAACGAGTTTCTTTCAGACAGAGTGTGATGGGAGCGACGTTCTGCAATGGACATTCTACATGGTGATGATATATATATATATATATATATATATATATATATATGCGTGTGTGTGTGTGCTTATTATGATGAAATTGCTAGTTCCATGTATACCTCTCTTAGGTTACTGATGACTACATGAGTTGAAGTTACAAGTGCTCGTATTGTATAATCCATACGCACACACTTACTTAATATAAAGTGTGCAGGTGATGATAATAGTTTTAAGTTACGTAATTCGTTGTTGGGTGGTCTTACATGGGAGCTAAGTGTAATGGAATAGTGGGATCAGATAACACCTTCTAGAATGACAAGATCAGGTTCAGATAACACCTTCTCGAAGGACACGATCATGTTCAGATAACACCTTCTAGAATGACAAGATCAGGTTCAGATAACACCTTCTCGAAGGACACGATCATGTTCAGATAACACCTTCTAGAATTGCAAGATCATTTTCAGATAACACCTTCTAGAATGACCATATCAGGTTTAGATAACACCTATCAGAATGACAACATCAAATTCATTTAAACCCTTCTAGAATAACAAGATCAGATTCAGATAACACATTCTAGAATGACAAGAACAGTTTCAGATAACACCTTCAGGAATGACAAGATCAGGTTCAGATAACACATTCTAGAATGACAAGATCGGGTTAAGATAACACATTCTAGAATGACCAGATCAGGTTCAGATAACACCTTCTAGAATGACAAGAGCAGGTTCAGATAAGATATTCTAGAAATACAAGATCATATTCATATAACACCTTCTAGAACGACAAGATCAGGTTCATATAACACATTCTAGAATGACAAGATCAGGTTCAAATATTACTTTCTAGAATGACAAAAGTAGGCCCATATAACACCTCCTGTAATGGGAAGAGTCGTTTTAGATAATGGGTACATTATGGTGTAGGTACGAGTAGTTATACCATCAATGAACGTTCTCTCCTTAACTCTTGAGCAAAACATTGTTTTCTCATCCCTATACACAATTAATCAACGTCCAGTATAATACGGAACCACATGGAAGCACTTTAGCTAAATACAGTGACAACCTAATCGAATGATGTACATGATCATGACCTAATTGTGTTGAAACTACACATTCGTATCTAACCAGCCAAACGCAGTCAGTTTAAAAAAAACACTAAAAGGCTAAATGGTACTAATTTCAACCATTACAAACCAACTTAATTGATTAGGTTTGTTTCTTAAGACAGGAATCGTATACATTTGGCCGGACTGTGAGAGGTTGAGACACGAATCGTATAAATTAGGCTGGACTGTGATTGGTTGAGACACGAATCGTATAAATTCGGCTGGACTGTGATAGGTTGAGACACGAATCGTATAAATTAGGCCAGGCTGTGATATGTTGAGACACGAATCGTATGCATTAGGCCGGGCTGTGGCAGGTTCAGACACGAATCGTATAAATTAGGCCAGGCTGTGATAGGTTGCGAAACGAATCGTACACATTAGACTGGACTATGGTTGGTTTAAACACGAATCTAATCATTTTGACAGGACTGTAAAAAGAGATAAGTCACACATCTAATAATTTTAGGATGGACTGTAAAGGGTTAAGAACATAAACATCAAACAGCCATTTTCTGGTGTCATAGAAGAGATCATACAATATATCTTGTTAGACAGTAACATTGGGGCAACAAATTGGACAGGCCTAAGTCCGCAGATCTAGAACACTGCTAGATAGATCATGGGTCCCACCATCACAAATGCATGGCAACACATTGGGCAGCCCTAAGTCTGCAGCTCTAGAACACTGCTAGATAGATCCTGGGTCCCATCATCACACATGCATGGCAACACATTGGGCAGCCCTAAGTGATCAAATCTATCCCACTGCTATGTAGATCTTTGTTTCCACCATCAGAAGACAGGATGACTGGTTCGATTAGAACTCAGATATCATTAAAAAAAGATGCTGACAGACACGCGCCGCTTTCACAATAGCCGTCTCAAATATATGCTGGGTATATCCAAACAGGACGCTTGCAACAAAGCAATGACTCATCCAATATAAACGACGCTGGTTACAGGACACATGGTTGAGTAATAAAGCAGATGGGATCTAAGGTTTTTTCTGACTTCCATGGCAGGAAAAACTTATACCATGCATTCAAAGCAGTCTATGATCCAACAATCTCTCACTCCATTGGCCCTTCGTTATTTTTATGGAGAAACAGTAATTACGGACACCAACAGCTTTCCACAAATCTGGGTGAAGCATTTGAATGACATTCGAAACCAACGATCTTCCATTAAGAGTGAAGCCATTGACCGCCTGCATCAAGTTCATCTAAACGAAGCACTAGACGTTCTACAGCAATGGACAGGAACCACAGAGTATGACGTCAATTTTCTGGTGGATGTTCTTTTGACTCAGGTTACAAGCCAATTCAGGTGTTCAACAATGGAGGTCGAATTCTCAGAAAGAAACTTGACACCATCTTACACAAAATAGGGCAGATGTAAATCATCCAGCAAGATCTCAAACATGCATCAATTATACATCTGTATAAATACAAAGGTACATTCCACGACTGTAACAAACCACATAAACATCTCTAGTATCAATCACAAGGAATATCTTCACAAGAATATGTCTTAATAGCCTTAGGGAACATCTTGCCGAAGATCTTCTATCTGAAGTCAATGTTGTTTTCCAAAAGAACGTAGTTTCCCATTTGGTTGTTGTTTGTTGCTGCATTCCCACAGTGAGTAAGTTTACCTTTTTGTACTCCCTGAACAGAACGTTAAACTGTGGGTTGTGGTAGCTTTTCTCACATCATGAGCATGCTGATGAAGGTGGACGGCGGTCCTCCAGGCAGATCTGCTATGTTTTGCTTCATCTGCGTGGCGCTCACAACTACGGGGATCAAATCTAACCACGTCTCTTCAGTCAGGCTGCCTTGAAAACAACATGTTTCCAGGAAACGCTACATGATTGTGGTCTTAGTCAGTGTGTTGTAACTGACCCTGACACGACGTCCTGGTCAATATTCTGTACCTGGCCGGACTAGAGTCTCAGTTGCCCCGCTGATTTGGTATTTGCTACAAGACAACTGCAGGAGAAATTTCAAATACAGCAACACGACATGTATCAAACCTTTGTCGACCTGGCGAAAGTGTTTGACAATGTCAATATAGATGATCTATGGATAATCGCGGCAAAATGAGGCTGTCTAATGACGTATATATTTTTATATTGCTACAACTGCATGATGGGATGTAGACAATCGTTCAGAAAAATGGTTAACGATCTGAGTTATTTTGCATTGCACATTGAGTTAAACAAGTGTATGTGCATGTACTACCTGTGTTCAGTGTCATGTTCTCTGACATGAGGACTGAAGTTTCCAGAGAAGGAGATAGGAATTGACATCATATACCATATCGAGAAGACATTTTTCAGCCCTATAAACTTCAAACAACAACAACTGATCAAATCAAGTTTTCAGAGATACTGTTGTATTATGTTTGTGCCCTCAGGGCTGGCTCAGGGGATGATATGCAAACTATCTCAGATAAACTCACCAAAGTATGTTCCAATTGTGATCTTTCAATCAAGACGGAGAAAACAGAAATCATGTATTAACCAGGTAGTGGCAGTAATTAAAATGAGACCAATCAAGGTCAATGGTGAGAAACTGAACGTTGTGAAAAGATTCATGTTCCCTGGTAGCAAACTATCTCAGAACGTTAAGATATCACAATCCAGCACCTCATTTGACAGAGTAGACACACATGTTTGGCATCGAAGTGGTATATACTAATCTACAGACAAAACTGGTTTACAAAGTTCGGGTACGTTTAGTGCTGCTGTATGCCTAAGAACTATATACAGGCATACACGCGTCCCGTGAAAAAGTGAAATAACTTCCATACATTCTGTCCCAGAACGGTATTGCAAATCAAGGTGAGGTACCACATACGTTCTTAATCAAGCTGGTTTCCCCAGCAATAATTCTTTGTATTGTCCATCGCTAAGAGATTATATCTACAACATCAGACGGTTTTGTCTTAATAATGGGATGTGCGCTATATTTGGATTATAGTGAGGAATAATATGCGCTGGTCATCAATCTCACTCTTGTCCCGAGTTACCTTGGATCAGTGGCAAGACTATTGGTCGAGACGACTGGAGGTAACTCGGGATGTAGGAACTCTGGTCTTACCTCCTATGAGACTAGGAGTCGCTTGACACACTGTGAGATTCGATCGCCCGCCTTTTCCGTTCATCACTGAGAGACGAGTGTCTTAACCTCTTGACTACAGCGATCCCAGCATTAATACTCTACTAATATAGTCATATATCCTATATGTGGCCCCGTCGTCCACATGCCTCACTCCACACAAGCTGTCTGGAAGGCTCTTTTATGGTGAGATGCAAACGTGTAAGCCCTCCCTGCGCAGAACTAAACTATAAAAGCGGCCACTGAACACAGGAGGAGATATGTCAGAAAAGCCCGTGAACTGAAGCCCTCATTCCAGAGCCACTTTACCTGCCAAAACTGCCCGAGGTATGTCCAGATCCATATCGGACGCCTCAGTTGACTCCGAACTCATTGACTAATTGAATGTATTTAAAAAGGCTGGGCAGAAAGAGTGGCAGTCAGCACAGGTCCTGCAAGAACATCATCATCGTGTGTGTATGGTAGATACGAGAATCCGTCAGCCACTGTTCTGAAAGCAGGTTTAATTACTCCAGGATAAAGAACAATATGTGTGTGAGTGTCACAAGATGAGAACCATTGCCTCATTGAAAGCAGGTCTAAATACTCCAGGATAAAGGATTCGATGTACTATTGTGTCACAAGATTAGATCCACTGCCCTATTGAAAGCAGGTCTAAATACTCCAGGATAAAGGACTCTATGTACTATTGTGTCACAAGATGAGAACCATTGCCGTAATGAACGCGTTTTGTACAAGGCACGTAACATTACAGAATAACAGCCTTCTCTTCTAGGGTAGAAGTCTTCCTAACTCAAGAGCCACGCCCTTCTCTCGTTCCAATTTTACAGATACGAGGAGAATAAGAGAGATATGTCTGCTAATTGCTTATAGAGAAGAATGTGCTGTTGAGTGTGCATGATTTGTGTGGGTCTTGTAGTATCACCAATAAAGTTCATGTTTTTTTTCCAGGTTTTCCGATAGTAAAAAAAAAACCTAGACACCCAACATGTGTGAAGTTAATTAACAAGGGAGAATATATAAGAAAACTGCGAGAAGTTAAATATATCATTGTTATTTCCCATTGAAAAAAAAACATACTACTTATTATTGGGGATTACCCTCACTACTAACTTCCAAGAATTGACAACATTGCATAGTACTGATATCACTTATTTTGGCGATTCCATTGAAGTCATCTCAGCAGCTTCCAACGGACTTTGAATGATCCCATCGCTTTTGGAAACTTCAAATGTTGCAACGCGTCTTTAATTGTTGCATTATCAACGAAATTTGGCATTTCAATTTAAGTTTATTTTATTGTTTCTTCAAAAAAAGGGTTTCTTTCCATCTTAACACAAAAATACACATTGTATTATAGAAAATGGAAATGATACGCACAATGATCTTCAACTGATATAGTAAGAGACAGTCGTGCCAATAACAACGATGAAACGAGACTCCATGTGAAGCAGCCATACGGGTTTTTCAGTTCTCTTCATTACAATTGGATTGACATCTAAAAAGGTCTGTCCTTATTATTAGGATATTGTTAGTGAATACTTTTCTAGTTTTCTTGACGTCGTAATTTGTCTTAATTTAAAACCGGTTCTAGAACTAGTCAGCACCCTTTGGCGCGTACATTACACCACGAGCTGAGTGTTGAGATGGGAACTGTTCAATAGGGGCAAACCAGGATGATGAGTAGAAAAATGAGGTGAATAAAAACCTTTCCAGTTTGTGTATACTGGCCGCAACAACAAGCTGTTGAGAGTTATAAGCAGAAACAAGTCAGGACAGGCCATCTCGTAACCAATAAGGTCGTTGGGGCACACATGGAGACATCATAACAAACCCACGCCACCCATCTCTGCCAGTAGCCTCTGCCTGGTCGGAGATTAGTCCATTCTTTTATGTTGTAATCCCAACTCTTTTTGTGGCGGCCTCTTCGTCGTCTGTCATGCACCTTTCCGTGGATGATCGTATTTGCAAGACCATTTGATTCGGATATGTGACCGTACCAAGCGAGTTTCCTTCTTGTAACAGCTGCCAAGAGGTCTTCAACTTGCCTTATTGCTGTTGTAATTCTATCTTGTATTTCCTGATTGTTAACTCGATCTCTGAAAAAGTCTTCGGAAACATCTCATCTTCAAGGCCTATATCCATCGCTAAAGGGCAGTTGTAACTGTCCATGTCTCACAAGCATAACATAATATTGACCGGACCTATGTACGCATTAATCTGATTTAGCGCATAGTGTATCCGTTTATCTTGCAAGGCAATAATAAACAGAATACAAGGCAATATTTGAAATGTGGCGTCGTCTAATTGGTGCAAATAGTGTGACACTTTTGTTCTTCTTATTCTTCTTGCAGTTACGTCCCACGTAGCCATCTCAGAGCTCCAGTCAACTGCTTCCATCTACATTGTGTACTAGACGCTATTGTTTTCTATAAACGGCTGGTCTCAGCTACGATCACCCATCTCACTTTGCGAAGCAGTATTAACAATTATCACAGCAGCACTGATCCATCAACATATATAATAGCAGGGCTGATCCATCAGCATATATAATAGAAGTACTAATCCATCAAAATATATAATAGCAGCACTAATCTATCAACATATATAATAGTAGTACTGATCCATCAGCATATATAATAGTAGTACTGATCCATCAGCATATATAATAGTAGTACTGATCCATCAGCATATATAATAGTAGTAATGATCCATCAGCATATATAATAGTAGTACTGATCCATCAACATATATAATAGTAGTAATGATCCATCAGCATATTTAATAGTATTACTGATCCATCAGCATATATAATAGTAGTAATGATCCATCAGCATATATAATAGTAGTACTGATCCATCAACATATATAATAGTAGCACTGATCCATCAGCATATATAATAGTAGTACTGATCCATCAGCATATATAATAGTAGTACTGATCCATCAGCATATATAATAGTAGTAATGATCCATCAGCATATATAATAGTAGTACTGATCCATCAACATATATAATAGTAGTAATGATCCATCAGCATATTTAATAGTATTACTGATCCATCAGCATATATAATAGTAGTAATGATCCATCAGCATATATAATAGTAGTACTGATCCATCAACATATATAATAGTAGCACTGATCCATCAGCATATATAATAGTAGTACTGATCCATCAGCATATATAATAGTAGTAATGATCCATCAGCATATATAATAGTAGTAATGATCCATCAGCATATATAATAGTAGTACTGATCCATCAACATATATAATAGTAGTACTAATCCATCAGGATATATAATAGTAGTAATGATCCATCAGCATATATAATAGTAGTACTGATCCATCAGCATATATAATAGTAGTACTGATCCATCAGCCATATATAATAGCAGCCCTACCCTGCATGTTATCATGTATCAGCTAGGCAACCTCGAGATATACACTCTAGTGGCACCCTAGTGGTCTGGGGTGTGCTAACACTTGGTCATGTCACTCAGTCTCACATGGCCACTGGCTTTATAACTCAGTTTGTCCTAGCACCCTCTTTTCATTGCGTTGTGTATTTTAAATAATTATTACACATGCATACACACACATGCACAGTCACACTATCTCCCATATCACACACATACACACATGCACACACACATTGTCATACGGAGACACGCATGCACACATACACACGCACGCGAACACGCACATACACAAATACATACACAGACACACACGCGCGTATACACACAGATACACACACACATACACCAAGATGCACACACGGACACACACACACACACACACAAATAACACATCTACACAAATGCAATACTACCTAAGGTTCCAAACTTTGACCCCCCCTGTGAAGATGTACTTGTGTTGATCTTCTTGATGGCTATATTGACGGGAGTAGTGTGCTTCTGGCAGGTTACAACGTTTCGAAATGGTCATCAAAGATCATGTCAGTCTCAGTCAAACATCGATTCTCCAGATACAGAGTTTTGGTTGATGATAACAGCTGAGACCCGGGCAAACTATGACGGTTACTTCAACTATTGCTACATTTACGTATTGCACCAGATTATTAGATCTATCCATTATTCTACTCTGATAGAATATATTTATCCACGATTATTTCAAAATAAACCACCCAGACAGTTAATGTCTGTACAATCCATTCTTGGCCTTCCAGAACAAAGCCTGAGGGCGGACACGATCAAAAGTTAAAATTATGCTTTAGATACAATCGGGCTATCATAGGACCACAACAACGTTCAATGTCCCTCCGCCATTACAGTTTTAAATAAAACTATGTATTACCATGATTTAGTTACATGAACAATATTATTTTGCAACTATATCATTTCTAAATGTGTATTAATGAATATGTTTTATAATTGCAGGTGTTTAAATAATTTGTTTTTTTAATAACTGTCGTACGAATTTATTATCATTGTTATTGTAGTCGACGGTTTCTTTATTTTAGACATATGACTGCATTCTTGTTCGTCGTCGCTGTCGTCATGTCTTGTGCAAGCTATGCTTGTTTATTTTAACACCAACAGAAAAACAAAACAAGTCTTAACTGGGATCCCCAAATCAGAATGCAGTTATCGAACCCATTCGGTCATGCCTATTACCAGTTGAACAGAAGAGAGCATATCGTGATCTTCAGACTTCGCACTGGCCACAATAGTCTTAGTTACCACCTATTCAACAAATTGAAGATAGGTGGCACTGACGAATGTCCGTGTGGTACCGGGAAAATGACCGCTGACCATCTGCTGCAAAACTGCCCGACATACGAGGACCAGAGAGAGCAGATGTGGCCATCACCAGTGGCAACACTAGACAAGCTCTACGGCAGTGTCGACAGCCTTAGGATGACCGCTGCTTTTTTCGAAAAAATAAAGGTTGATGTCTGACTGCGTACGATGAAGACGAAAAAGAAGAAGAAGAACCCATTCGGTCAAGGATTTCAATTTTCAAGTTGATCCACATGTATATAGGTCAACTGCCGATTCAATGCGTTTGGACAAAACCAAAGTGAAAACCATTTGATCTAAATGTTTCTATCGATTGTGTCTACGTGTTCACATTTTTATGTATATTTATTCAGCGCGTATCTATTTAAGTCATGTTTTATTCTGCCTTCATTTTTCCTAACTGTCATACTGTGACTCGCACATTCCTGGCCACTTCCTGTTACTGGTTCGCACCTCAACCAGTATTGTACCCTCGCTATAAATCCTGTTTTGTTTTGTGATTTGTTTCGATAATGAATCCTGTTTGTCTGTTGCTACTGAGGAAGGTCGTGCTGCCATTAGGTTGGCTTCTTTTAGTTATTTTGTCCTGAAAATAATAATAATAATAATAATAATCTTCGCTTAGGCTTCTGAAGCCCGTTGCGTTCGTCCGTCAGATACATGACCCACTGATGTGGAGTGGTTCTAGTCCTCGTTCAGGACGTAGGAGGAGATTGATATCTGCTGGAGCCATACTTGCGGGTACGGCCTCTTCTGCTCCAGCAGAATCTCAGTTTCTGAGGTTGGGTGCATGCCTGTTTTAGTAGAGACCGAGATGTTGCGAATGTAGTCATGCCATCGGATGAACCGGAGACAGTACCATAACCAATACATGCCACTGAAACCAATATATGGTTTTATCGTTCAATGAGCTTCGACTTATTTATTTAATCAATTGATACAATGCTATAATATTTGTGATTGTACTAGTTAATGATGTTACATAAATCCAACATTTAATATGTAACACGAAAAAGATTGAACAAAGTCTGTGTTGGCGCTCTGTACAAACTGTTTTGCCCATACCGTCTCTATAGTCAACGTATAACGTTGTCAATTGTTGAGATGTTCATTCTAACAGATGAAGAATGTATTGCTCTGTTGTATATAATCCGGGAATTCAATCAGATTCATCATATAATTGATGTAATGGGGGAAGAAGATAAACGTCTGGTCAGGCACAATATGTTGATCAGACATGTAAGTCAGGATCAGGCACAATATGTTGATCAGACATGTTAGTCAGGGTCAAGCACAATATGTTGATCAGACATGTTAGTCAGGGTCAAGCACAATATGTTGATCAGACATGTTAGTCAGGGTCAAGCACAGTATGTTGATCAGACATGTTAGTCAGGGTCAAGCACAATATGTTGATCAGACATGTTAGTCAGGGTCAAGCACAATATGTTGATCAGACATGTTAGTCAGGGCCAGGCAAAATATACTTTCCAAAACCCTCACTTCTTTTTCCCAGCAGTCCTCCCTGGAAACAGGCTGTCGTCATGGCAGCCTGGCTAACACGGTTAGAGAATGGTGTGATCCCGTAGTAGTGAGCGACACGCAATTGAAGACAATCATAGCACAACCGTCTGGAGGACCACGACCCACCTTCATCAGCACGCTCGGGATGTCAAGAAAACTACTACGACCCACCCTTTAACATCATTTTCAGGGCTTACACAAAAGTCAGCATACTCATTATGGGCATTCGGAACAACACCTGACTGCCATGTAGGGAGGGACATGTAGGCAGGGACATGTAGGCAGGGACATGTAGGCGGGGACATGTAGGCAGGGACATCTAGGCAGGGACATCTAGGCAGGGACATGTAGGGAAGGACATGTAGGCAGGGACATGTAGGGAGGGACATGTATGGAATGACATGTAGGCAGGGACATGTAGGGAGGGACATGTTCACACTCAAACAACAAATGATGCCATGTAGGCATGGACATGTAGGGAGGGACATGTTCACACTCAAACAACAAATGACGCCTTGTAGGGAGGGACATGTTCACACTCAAACAACAAATGATGCCATGTAGGTAGGGACATGTAGGGAGGGACATTTTCACACTAAACCAACACCTGCTGCCATGTAGGCAGGGACATGTAGGGAGGGACATGTAGGAAGGGACATGTAGGGAGGGACATGTAGGGAGGGACATGTTCACACTAAACCAACACCTGCTGCCATGTAGGCAGGGACATGTAGGGAGGGACATGTTCACACTCAAACAACAACTGATGCCATGTAGGGAGGGACATGTAAGGGGGGGCATGTTCACACTCAAACAACACATGATGCCATGTAGGCAGGGACATGTAGGGAGGGACATGTTCACACTAAACCAACACCTGCTGCCATGTAGGCAGGGACATGTAGGGAGGGACATTTAACGATGGCCATGTAGGCAGGGACATGTAGGGAGGGACATGTTCACACTCAAACAACAACTTATGCCATGTAGGGAGGGACATGTAAAGGGGGGGGGAGGCATGTTCACACTCAAACAACACCTGATGCCATGTAGGGAGGGACATGTTCACACTAAACCAACACCTGCTGCCATGTAGGGAGGGACATGTAGGGAGGGACATGTTCACACTCAAACAGTGATTCTCCTCCAATAAAATTTAGGAAGAAGGTTTTTACTCCGGTCATCTTTCCTGACATTGGTAGACGACAGAGTAGGTGTCTGAAGCTGTTGGGTCACCATTACGTTACCTGTCGTGCCCACCTGTTGTCAGAAGTCTGCACCACATTCTCCCAAACCTGTATTTTTTAAGCAACCCAATATATATGATGTCATTGAAGGTGGTTCGTAGCCAGATCTCTGTGTTGTGAATTCAGTCTAAATGAAAGATCGTCAGTGCTCTTCGTCACATTTCCCTTAGTGAAACGTGAAGCGTCGCTGTACAAGCTCCTCCTATGTTCCACACCCGGCGGTAGTACACCGTAACAGGAAATATCTATCCTGTTAAAGATATGCGTCTTTTTAATACGTTTTTTAATATTCAGTTTCGTCAGTTTGTATACATATAAACAACATATAACAACAAGAAATATCTTACGGTCTATGTCCTCTTGGCAGACGACAACGACAATGAAAGCAACGAGGACGCTAGCTCGTACAGCAAATATTATTCTCATTATCTCTGTGACAAGTCTCTGACGGTATCGCTTCTCCGGTCACTTTTGAAATTCTGTTAGATAATAAGATCAATACATTTTTAGATGATAACAATAATAAAGGTATGATCCCGTTTCGCGTGTGTAAAAGCAACGAATCTCTGACCTGTGTTACTCTAAAAATTGTCTGTGTCAAGGAGGAACAACATTTTCATAATCGAATAAATAAATCATCATCATGTATCATGCCATTTGTAGAACATTGCTCTCATCACGGCCATCCGATATGAATGTCGGTCTGCAGTCAATCTTCCCGCCTGCTCCATGTTCATGTTTAGAGTTTCCTTGATATTTTGTGTCCACCTTCGCCTTGTTCGACACCTGCGTCGCCTTCCAGGTACCATGTCCTTCATCACCGCTATTTCCAGTCCACCATGACATTGTTCATGAACCAGTTTTCTTCAACATTCGGGTTTTCTAGGATGGTTTTATTTGTCACTTTATTTATCCAAGAAAATTAAGGATTGTTTTGTGACACTTTGTTTCGAACGCTCCAATTATCTTCCTTGCTGCTTGTGTCATTGTCCATGTCTCGCACCCATATCGCAACATGGGATATACATATTCTCAGGATCTTCAGTGTCAGTTGCAGGTTAGTATTATGCTATACATTGTTCATGTTGTTTAGTTTCTGCATCGCTGTGGCCAGACGTCTTATAATTTTGTTAAATCAGTCTCCGTCGTTGTGTAACGTAGAGCCAAGGTATTCAAAATGTGTGACATTTACGATTTTGTCATTATTAATCTGGCAAAGATGGCGCCGTAACTGGCTGCGAGTCTACATTTCTCTACTGTTTTGGATCATTATGGATGCCGCCAGACCACGGATTTGCCTGGAATTCACACTAATCGACGACTTATACTTGTGTTCACGGATACGTAGAGTTATTTTCCGTCTGGACTTGTTATTTCGTTCTTTTTTGTGATTTCTTCCATCCGTTTATCCTGGTCTGGACGCCGGCTGAATGGCGCTACGCTTAAACTAGTTATACCTGTGTCGTATCTCACGGGTTAGTTCTGCCGGTTCACCTTCACGAATTTGACGTGTGGGAATTTTAGATGCTACTATGATGAACTGAATACAGCTGGGGAGAGATGCCAGACTCACTCACACACTGAGTGTTGTCCATACGACCTCTTGTGGTTATCGAAAAGGCACGACAAACTGCGTTAGATGCCTTCCCATCTTTCTACCCTGCGGGTTACATGTTTACGGAAAGGCTTCGGTGGAAACCCTGAGGCAGAATCTGCATCCTATGCTATCTCCAGTCGTCTCGATGAATGTCTTGCCACTGGCAAAAGGTAGCTTAGGCTCTGTGAGGGAGGTTGACAAAAGGCGCAGTTTCTTCCTCACTTTAATCCAAATCTCCGCGCAAGTCACCCATTTCAGCGGACACAGCAAGAGATACGACTGTCCACACGGCTGAACAAAGAGAGTGGTCTTCATCACTTGTGATGGACAAACTATTATTATTAATAGCAATTTAAAGAATTAGGATGAATATGAATTTTAAAATGTCCGTTGGTTTGGTTGGTTGGTTATCTATCCAACGACAAGTGGGCTCCTACTCATTGGACCAATGCCATATACTGGTATATGCAATTCTTTGTTAGCAGTTGTCTAGTTCCATACAATGCGTTCCATTTGTCTAGCATCGGAGAAGAAAATATGAGATAATTCACACGATAAGGTAATGTTTGTTGTGAAGCAGACAATGTTGTCTGGGAAGAAGTGTGGAAAACTAGATTTTAGTTGATTGAGATGAGCGGTTGCCAGTTCTCATTGTTGTCGTCTCTTCTCCCCTAACAGTGGGCATGTTAGCCATTTACAGCTGGGTCTACTGGAGCATAGTAGTAAAGTAAATAATTACTGTGGCGAGGCGGTATCAACGTAATTGTAAACATAATATGGACGATTGACTACAGCAATGGCCTTGACCCTTAACTGCAGCACAACAATACAGGGGTTCTTAACTTGTAACAGCTATCCATATATATAACCATTGCTGAGATATTCAATGCGCCTTTAGACAGAGGACTACAGGCCGCGTTGCTCCTACTGTAACTCGTCGTGTGTTGGTTTGTCGGTTTATTTCACCCCCAACAGGAATACAATATTTGCCTTAGCGGGAATTTGATCTGCCTCCCTCCTTGTTAGCAGCAGGCATTGAAACCATTCACTACATATATATACATACAGGGCTTGACAAAGTATATATGTGTCTGTGTGTGTGTGTGTGTGTGTGTGTGTGTGTGTGTGGGTGGGTGTGTGTGTGTGTGTGTTTGTACTTTCACATACAAACACACACACATACACACATACACGAGAACACGTCAGTAAATAGATAAAAACGGCTAATTAAAAAATAAGAATAAATTGGACCCGAACTTTAAATTTCCACCAACATTGAACCACTTACCCCATCGCTTTATTAGTCCAACAAATCCTGAAGCCCAGACGTCTTTGGTCTGCTGTCTCAGCCCACTTTTCACTTCACTTTCAACATCTTTGTCATTAGCTAAACGTCTCTGACCAAGGTAGGTTTAAAGTGGAAATTGTTCTTGGCTAAGTCGACGCTGTAATGTGGATCATCAAGAGGATGGAACACTAGTTTGTCAATGTTCTAATGGGTTAATCAGACCGTATGTGGTTTGACATTGTCATGACGGGGCAGTAGTCCTCTGGTCAGGTAAGCCTGGGCGTTTCCTTAGAAATGCATCCCGAAGCATCAATACAACTTCACAGTACGATGCATCATTCACAGTGTCCTCTTTCATTTGGAAATAGGATAACAGTTCTACGTGACAATCCAAAAAATGTGCAAGCAGAACCGTCGCTGCTGACAGGATTTAATTTTCTGTTCTTGATTGGATTTATTAACCAGTTCTCATCTTAGCTCTACTTTTGTCGAATGGAATTTATGAACCAGTTCTCCACTTAGCCCAATTGTTGTCGAAATGAATATATGAACCATTTCTCCTCTAAGCCCAACTTTTGTCGAAAGGAATTTATGAACCAGTTCTCTTTATCCCAAATTTTGTCGAATGGAATTTATGAACCAGTTCTCCTCTTAGCCCAACTTTTGTCAAGTGTCTGCATTCGTCTTAAATTCGGTCCATTATATTCTGATGAACTGTCTATAACATTTTCGTCTGGAAGGACTCGATTATCTTTCTTGAGGTTTGGGTAACTGTCTATGTTTAGCAGCCGTATGCTAACACAGAAGAGCACAAATGAATGCATCCATATGTCTTTTCTTTTGGTTTATTTTGACCTGTTGTACTATAATACTCTGAATTATTCTCTTAGACACGAATCGTTTTCGGATATTCTTCTTTGCCCAATGTCTTGCATGTAATTTAAATGTTAGCGGTTTTTAATACTGATCTTTAATACTGTCCGTTAAATCTGATTTGTAATCTGATCTTTAGTACCGATTGTTAAAATTGATCTGTAATGCTCATCGTTTATACTGATTTTTAATCTGATATTTAATATCAATTTTCAATACTAATCTTTAATGCTGAACGTTAATACTGATTATAAATCTGATCTTTAAAACCGATTTTCAATACTGATTCCTAATATTGATCTATTATACTAATCTGTAATACTCATTTTGAATACTGATCTCCAGTACCCATTTTTAACACAGATTTTAAAAACTGATTTAAAATACTGGTTTTTTCTACATATTTTTTAAACACTGAGTAATAATTGTCTCTAAGACTGATCATAATACTGATCTTTGATACTGATTTTTAGTATTGATCTTTAATGCTGATTTTTTCCAAAATAAAAATATATAAATAATGTTTTTGTTATACTGATCTGAAAAAGGTGTTTCTCTAAAACAAATTTTCAGTTCTGATCTTTAATACTGGTTCTTAATGCTGATTTTTAATCATGAATTTTAATACTGCTTTTTATTTTGATTGGAAATACTGATATATAATACTGTGTACTATATCTTTCTTTGCTTTTCTCGTTGTCCTTCGTACTCATAATTTTGTCATCAGCAGCCACATTGATGTTGATATAAGCAATGTCTCTAAACCAATGATAAAGGCACATGAACGATTGTTTGGCTCAGTGTATAACACAGTTAAATGACTGACTTCCCACCTGCAATGCTAGTGACTACCTCGTTTGTTTACTTGTAAATTTTATTTGAAAGTGCACTCGAATCTGTTCTTAATTTCCATTGTGTTTCTTGTGTCCTCTACCCTATGAATCTGATGCCACATAATTTGTAGGTGCATGTTTCAATATATTCCCAAGTTAGTCTCCGTTTTAGTTGTATTTTCCATGTTGTTATTCCCACTTTCTCTTATAACATAATACTTACCGTTTTGAGTTTTCTTTCTTGCTTTTGTTGCCTGTTAGTTTTAGTAAATATTATTTATTGTCTGCTGTCACGCAAAACATCAACATACTATTAATAATTTTTTATTGGCAATAAACTTCAACAAGGAATAGAACACAGTAAAATACATTACCTGTATTAAAATATATTCCAAAATGGTAGCCTAGAACCGCAGATAGGAATATAATTAAGTCTCAGGCCCTGACGTTCCAGATGAAATTATCCAAAACTATCCACCTTCACTTTGGGGAATTTCGCCTGACAGGTCGCACGGTTTCCTAAATGAAGTCCCTGTCAACAAATCGTGTACGCCAACTAGAGAAAAGCACACACTGTCACTTTACCCTTACAAATCCAATTCCGGTTTTCAAACTTTCTGAGTTTTGCACACTGTCAGTGTTACCTGGGCTGAGGACATACAGGTTGGGGTGTTAATGTTGAATTATTGGGGCAAGCAACTGATTCAAATAGGTGACTGGCTGAGGACAGGGTTTTAAGGTGGAGGTGAAAAAAACTGACAATTGGCTACTGGTTTCCCAAGTTAGGGTTCGCGAAATGACTGTGGGCCTATTTTTAAATGATTTAGGCTTAATGTAGACACAAACTGGGGAATGTTTGCCAAACTGGCACTTTGACAATCTTGTCACAATGAAAGTATTGTTCATCAAATGAATGGTTGTATCAATTTCCCGGGTTTTTGGAGACGATTTCAGATTTTATATTCTTCTTTAAATATGTGAGGCTCCGTTACAAAACATTTTGTCCCGTATTCAAACAATTAAAACGGGTAAGCTCCCCGTGGAGCGCAGGTCTTCCACAAAAACACGAGTCGGGTTATCATTCTTATGTGTTTTCTCGCCGCGTGCATACAAAGGCTCATAATCCATAGGGAGTTTCTTTGCACTGCCTCATTAGTTTTCTAGGCAGAGGACATTCTGTACTTGATGGTTGAGAAAGATGTCACTTGTATAACACATCCATAAGTGTTGACGTTTTGGTGACTTAAGGGTTGAATATTACAACTTAGAATCGTATCTTACAACCTCGTCTTCTTCTTCTTCGTCGATCAACTTTTTTTGGCTGATGAGATTCACGAAGGAGACTGTACATTTCAGGTCTTTCTTTACACTTACTCAGAGCTTTTCTAGCCTGGTCGATCCACCAGACCAGACTTCCTCTCTTTGATTCTCAGAAGTGGGGCAGATGCAGGATACGTTTTGGTGTTTGCTTGTATGCGCTGCAATCACACGGAGTGTTCTCTCCAAGACTCATTCGGTGGAGGTGGCGTTAAGTCTACAATGTCCCGTTCTGATACTGAAAATCTGTGTCTGCCAACATCTGCCATACTTGTTTATGCTGTGATTTCCCGGATTGCATTTTGTGCTGGTCCTTCCATTCCACCTCAAGGATTATACAATGAGTGTCTTTGCTTCTGTATAACTCTGTGAAAGGAGAGTCTGAGTGCCATAAGTTCCAGATTTGCTATCTCATATGTCTTTTTGTTTTAAAGGGATTCCACAGCGGGTGATAATCCACTGTAGGACTACATCTGGTAATTCAGACAACAGCTCGGAGTTATATTTTATTCCATGTGATAGTCTAGCTGTTTTAGCGCTTACGATGACTTGTACGTTCCTGAAAGACTATTTTTGTGTGTAACATGTTTCAACACTTATTGCTCTCTTGTTTGAACATCGTATTACTTTGTTTTTGGTGTCATACAGTACACATATCCCATATTTCATTTCACTTAAACAATTATGGTGGTTTAACTTACCTCGATGTTATCATGTGCTATTTTTCTTTCCACAGTCAGCGATGAAGATTTGGTTAAGTTGCAGCGTTTATTCGTGCATTCTGCTTTTTCGGGTTTAATAAATATAGTTTGGCATGATTTTCTTCTGGTGAAATATCTGGACCAGGTGAATCATTAGGACCAGGTGAAACATTAGGACCAGGTGAAACATTAGGACCAGGTGAAACATTAGGACCAGGTGAAACATTAGGACCAGGTGAAACATTAGGACAAGATGAAACATTAGGACAAGATGAAACATTAGGACCAGGTGAAACATTAGGACCAGGTGAAACATTAGGACAAGATGAAACATTAGGATCAGGTGAAACATTAGGACCAGGTGAAACATTAGGACCAGGTGAAACATTAGGATCAGGTGAAACATTAGGACCAGGTGAAACATTAGGACAAGATGAAACATTAGGACCAGGTGAAACATTAGGACCAGGTGAAACATTAGGACAAGATGAAACATTAGGACAAGATGAAACATTAGGACAAGATGAAACATTAGGACCAGGTGAAACATTAGGACCAGGTGAAACATTAGGACAAGATGAAACATTAGGATCAGGTGAAACATTAGGACCAGGTGAAACATTAGGACCAGGTGAAACATTAGGATCAGGTGAAACATTAGGATCAGGTGAAACTTTAGGATCAGGTGAAACATTAGGATCAGGTGAAACTTTAGGATCAGGTGAAACATTAGGACCAGGTGAAACATTAGGACCAGGTGAAACATTAGGACAAGATGAAACATTAGGATCAGGTGAAACATTAGGACCAGGTGAAACATTAGGACAAGATGAAACATTAGGATCAGGTGAAACATTAGGACAAGATGAAACATTAGGACAAGATGAAACATTAGGACAAGATGAAACATTAGGACCAGGTGAAACATTAGGACCAGGTGAAACATTAGGACAAGATGAAACATTAGGATCAGGTGAAACATTAGGACCAGGTGAAACATTAGGACCAGGTGAAACATTAGGATCAGGTGAAACATTAGGATCAGGTGAAACTTTAGGATCAGGTGAAACATTAGGATCAGGTGAAACTTTAGGATCAGGTGAAACATTAGGACCAGGTGAAACATTAGGACCAGGTGAAACATTAGGATCAGGTGAAACTTTAGGATCAGGTGAAACATTAGGACCAGGTGAAACTTTAGGACCAGGTGAAACATTAGGATCAGGTGAAACATTAGGATCAGGTGAAACTTTAGGACAAGATGAAACATTAGGATCAGGTGAAACTTTAGGACAAGATGAAACATTAGGATCAGGTGAAACATTAGGACCAGGTGAAACTTTAGGACAAGATGAAACATTAGGACCAGGTGAAACATTAGGATCAGGTGAAACTTTAGGACAAGATGAAACATTAGGACCAGGTGAAACATTAGGATCAGGTGAAACTTTAGGACAAGATGAAACATTAGGACCAGGTGAAACATTAGGATCAGGTGAAACTTTAGGACAAGATGAAACATTAGGACCAGGTGAAACATTAGGACAAGATGAAACATTAGGACCAGGTGAAACTTTAGGATCAGGTGAAACATTAGGATCAGGTGAAACTTTAGGACCAGGTGAAACATTAGGATCAGGTGAAACTTTAGGACAAGATGAAACATTAGGATCAGGTGAAACTTTAGGACAAGATGAAACATTAGGACAAGATGAAACATTAGGACCAGGTGAAACATTAGGACCAGGTGAAACATTAGGACCAGGTGAAACATTAGGACAAGATGAAACATTAGGACCAGGTGAAATATTAGGACCAGGTGAAACATTAGGACAAGGTGAAACATTAGGACCAGATGAAACATTAGGACCAGGTGAAACATTAGGACCAGGTGAAACATTAGGACAAGATGAAACATTAGGACAAGATGAAACATTAGGACCAGGTGAAACATTAGGACCAGGTGAAACATTAGGACCAGGTGAAACATTGTTCCAGCTGAAACATCAGGTCTCGGTTTTCTGATATATTTCTTTGCTTGAAAGTAAACTTCGAAGCAGTTGCCAGCATTTGATTACCCAGACGCTACACTACAAAGGGAAACCTTCTAACAAATGGATGAGAAATGCAACATATTTTATCTGCACACACTACATTCTTAACTAATAGCAACTTTATCTGAGCCAGAATGTAAGACTGGACAAACATGACCAGGGCGCAGGATTTGACAATATCAACAGTTAAGGCTGGTCTGTCTCCGGTCTTTTTCTAACATTTTATGACGGAATATGCTTGCGGGAATAACTGCCAACAGTCTGGTTAGTATTAAATGGCGTCCGAACACATTCAAGGTCCAATCAAAGTATGGTGAGCTCAATAGGATTGTCAGGAAATGATACAGAGCATCCAAGTCACACACCTTGAATACATTTCATAGATCAACATTTGTGTGTGCTGCTGGCGCACGAATGCGGAATACAAAATGGCAACACTTTAACATGTTCGCAATGTGACTAGAGTTAGACAATGGGTGATTGAGTATAGATAGGGTTTGTCAACGTATTCGATCTCTAAGTAAGTCAGTAAGGTAAGTCCGTGCGTCAGTAAATAAAGTAAGTACGTGATTCAGTCAATAAAGTAAGTCTGTGATTCAGTAAATAAAGCAAGTCCTTGAGTGAGTAAATAAAGTAATTCCGTGAATGAGTAAGTAAAGTAAGTCCTTGAGTGAGTAAATAAAGTAAGTCATTGAGTGAGTAAGTAAAGTAAGTCCTTGAGTGAGTAAATAAAGTAAGTCCTTGAGTGAGTCAATAAAGTAAGTCATTGAGTGAGTAAATAAAGTAAGTCCTTGAGTGAGTAAGTAAAGTAAGTCATTGAGTGAGTAAATAAAGTAAGTCCGTGCGTCAGTAAATAAAGTAAGTCCGTGCGTCAGTAAATACAGTAAGTCATTGAGTGAGTAAATAAAGTAAGTCCATGCGTCAGTAAATAAAGTAAGTCCGTGAGTCAGTAAATACAGTAAGTCCGTGAGTGAGTAAATAAAGTAAGTCTGTGAGTGAGTAAATAAAGTAAGTCCTTGAGTGAGTAAATAAAGTAAGTCATTGAGTGAGTAAATAAAGTAAGTCCATGCGTCAGTAAATAAAGTAAGTCCGTGAGTCAGTAAATACAGTAAGTCCGTGAGTGAGTAAATAAAGTAAGTCTGTGAGTGAGTAAATAAAGTAAGTCCTTGAGTGAGTAAATAAAGTAAGTCCTTGAGTGAGTAAATAAAGTAAGTCCTTGAATGAGTAAATAAAGTAAGTCCTTGAGTTAGTAAATAAAGTAAGTCCTTGAGTGAGTAAATAACAGAGTTAATAAGTGGGTTAGTAAAGCAGACTCGACAAACAGAAGTTGCCCAGACAGGAAGAGTCTACTTATCTTGAAGTCTCTCTACCCCGACGGCTCAGCCTCAAGAAACATTTTTAAACGTGTTACAAAAAAAAGCGTTGAAGCGGCGAATCCGGTTATTGATGAGTCTCGTTGGCACATCATCGGGATCATACAAGGTCACTCTGAGGGGCTTACATCCTGGATGTGCGCGCTCTGTTTTAGAATACAGTAGTGCACTGCTGACAACATGCTCAAGGACTAATTTTGAACCTATGACAGAGGGGAGGACAATGCCCTGCACCTTTTTAGTGGAACACTGAAACAATCACCCACTGGTGCATGTTGAATTAATGTAAATGTGAAATTACTTGAGATGCGAAAAGATATGGTCACTACGGAAGTTTATGAGAGAAGTGAAATAGTTTCCAATGACCACCGCGATAGACATCTTGTAAAACATTAGCAGCAGCAACAGTGAACAAAACAGAAGTCGGTCATCCACCATTTCAATGAAATTAAAGAAGGCCAGCCAATGGATGAGCACCACTGGCCGGCCATATTTGTTTCTAGAGCATAGTAAATACGAAATAAAAGATAATGCACAGAGGATTGGAGAGATGCAGAGAGAGTGAGATAGAGAGAAAGAGAGAGAGCGCGTTTACGTGGTGGCTATCCAACCATACACATAGAGCCTTACACCTGTGCTCATTGGTACCACTGGTGGACAACATGTAAACAACATAAGCTAGAGATCTGAGCACATCGTGTGAGAAGATTCGTCTCGGTACGAATTGAGTTGATCTATAGGACAGTCCGGCTGTTCTCCCAATGACCCGTGCATTTGGTGTCTGCTGGAAGAATGGTGGCACGTCTCCGATCATTGTGGCACAATTAAGGATTCAACAAATTCTAGGGACAGCGATCCCAGTTGTACGAGAGATTCTGTGAATCCTAGGGAAAGCGATCCCGAAGTACGTGTCCAGAAAGAGAGATGCTTCACTTGGGCCTACGAGAGCGAAATTATTCGACATGGGTGTAACACGAGCACCAAAAGGACATGTCTCAAACACTTGAGAATTGCCAACAGGTGTAAGTGAAACATAACTCAATTTGTAATCTATGTTGATACGTTTGACAGCCTAAAGTCGCAAACTCTGACATAAACGGAAAATCATCATCAACGAAGACTATCAGGAAGATGGCAGGAGACGACGTATATAGAACCATTGATTTGTAATACTATCGAATTAGAATACGTTCACCACTTAAGCTCTGTTCAAAAGAAACGTTGAATCTGGGTTTTATGTGATTTACAGAAGTAAACTCACAACAGCTCACTTGCTTAGATCTTCTGTGTTAGTTTAGCACACACACACACATATATATATATATATATATATATATATATATATATATATATATATATAAATTATTTAGTTTATAATTTCTTTTCGGTTACTGAAATTATGTAACCATTTTTCATGTAAATAAATGATATTGTTTTGTCTCCATGTTTGAACAATAGTTTCAGTGAATTATGTGACTGAAGTTAATGTCTTACAGTCTATGCATTATGTGATTGACGTTAATGTATTACATTATATTTATGATGTGATTGAAGTGAATGTCTTACATTCAGTGTATTATGTTAGTTTAGCTAGTTAGTTTTCTTTCCACTTGTGCCCTTTAGCGTCGTGGGGAGATTGGGTCGTCTATCCTGCGCCAAGTTCGTTGCGTCGGTCAATGTGAGCCCTTGTCGTTGCACAATCACTATAATGCCATTTATCCACCTACCTCGCGGCCGTCCCCTTGCCCTGTAGCCAGATCTATCAGCATTGTAAGCCATCATTGGAATATGAGGAGGGTGCATTGTTTTGAGATGACCAAACCAACATATTTTATGCCTGGAAATGTAGTCGGCACAAGACGTAGTGCCGACCGTACTTCGAATGTCGTCGTTCCGCATTCTGTCTCTTCTGTGTACTATGTGATTGAAGTTAATGTCTTTCAGTATTTGGGGTGAGTCAGTAAAGCCTTAAGTAATATCAACCTTGCTATAGGTGCTCACCGGTGACATCCCTGTACATCCTCTGAGATGTCCACAACCACACATTAATCACTCCCTGCACACACATTCAAGTGTCATCAGAATTCGTGGAGCAGACAAAGAAACTAATTCTAGTTGTTATAAGAACATCAAACGTGGATCGATATTTAATTTAATTATGACTTCATCATGCGGGCATCAAGTGAAACCATCGCAACTAAAAACATCAAATTGGTTGTAACAAAGTATTTGATTATTGTTATGCACAATTTCAAGGAAACGTGGCTTATTGTTCAGCCAAAAATGATGTTTAATTTCCCGTCAATCCTTTACGTCAATAATCAGATGCGATTCTCAAACAAAACATCCCTTAGAAGTTCGCTCCTCCTTCCCTTGATGTTACCTGAACATATAAAGGAGTGTCCCACTGGGCCAAGTTGTCAATACTTTAAATAGATGTGGGCCAATTTGAGTGATGATTGTCCCCCTGGGCCAAGTGTTTCAATACCTAAAATAAATGGGACCCATTTGAGTCATGGCTCTCAAGAATCGTCATTTTGTAGTTTTGTGCCGGTGTCAGACTGGGGATACAACCAAAAACCTCCCTAGTTGCGAGCATCTTACGTTATACACTCTGCCACATTATGGTACTAATAAACATTGGGCTTTAGGTGGAAATAAAGACATAGGGAGTCAATTGTGTTCTTCTTTAAAAAAAAACCACCGAATTGTTTTTGGTTATTTTGTTTTCTTTTTCTGAAGAAAAATATAAGGAGATGACTTCAGTTGAGATGATAGTTAAGATAACAGAATGGACGACGAAGAGGGGAATGATGATAATGATGCTGCTAGCAAATGCAACTTCAGTTAAACCAGCGGATAAATGATAAAATGGAGGATAGTGATGCCATCATGTATACCGATCGATAGATCAGTTTTTACGTATTAAAAGGACAAGAATAGCACTACTGCCACACAACGAGAATGCCGCAAGAGGCCACTGTGTGAAAGGGCATAACGCATCCATCGTTAGCTGGTTTGTTTTGAGCAGTATAGATGGCGACTAACAGGCTGTGGGCTACTTTACTGTAATGTTTAGGTTTATTAAGATGGTCTCGCATATCAGTTAACCTCCCAAAGCAGCGGAGTAATAAACTGCTCGAACCTAGCTCGCTAAGCAGGAATATCGCCTCCCGGCATCAAACCCATCTCCTCACAGCTGGGATCTGCTCATGGGCATCTACTCATGTCGACGTCCAAGTCGATTAAAAAAAAGAGAACAAGAAGAATATGATATCGCTGCTAGCAGGGAGATATATGATGAGGAATTATCGACCATAGTGATGGATCAAATCGTCGCTGAGCAGAATGGGGCAAACAGTACAGAAACCTCCAGTACAGACTATTCTGAGGTGGCTGTATGAGATTTATTTAACAGGAACCTACCTCCTATCAGACGCGTCAGCAGGGTTGCGGATTGCTGAAAGGCCTCCTAATTTGGAGGTTAGCTGCGAATAAATAAGCAGCAGTGACAAAAACGGGTCGACAGGCATGGAGGATGTAAGGAGGCAGCCCCTCAACCATGCAAAGACACAACAGGCTAATCACCTGTTTGTCTTAAAAAAAACTGAATACAAGTAACCTCTACACCTCACGGTAGAAGAGGAGCGACTAAGTAAGTAAGTGATGGAGCAGATCGTCGCTGAGCAGAATGGGGCAAACAGTACAGAAACCTCCATTACACGATATGCGATGGAAACAGACTATTCTGAGGTGGCTGTATGAGATTTAGTTAACAGGTTCATTCATCACGTCCGACTACCAATCCTTCATTTGGAATGTAGACAAGGGATGTCAGCTGTAGAAGCATCAAACCTTCAGTGAATGATGTGGATAAACTGTCATGTACGTGTTGTAATCCCGGAAAACGATAAGAGCTGTCATCCTGGATCCACAAACATCAAATTCAGAATATTGGATATAATTTGAGTGATGTTATGAAGTCTATCAATAACCGCATGTTAGATGATGACACGGGATCAAGATGCTGATCAGCGCATGAGCTGCAGCGGTCAGCGATCCATAGCTGACTGCTAGCGTCAGGGCCAGCGAACCAGAGCTGCCAAGACCATTCTACACCTCCATGCGGTGATCCTGGATAACAGGCTGCAGCAGGGCAGACTGGCTAAGGGGAAGGGATCGAAGAGGGAATGCTAAACCGGTACTCAAAAAAGGCTTGCTGAAGTCGGATGTGTTAGACCGAAAGGTGCAAATATCGCAGTCAAGCTGTAAACTACGATACAACGCATTCCGTTCTCTGGACTACATTCTGCTACTTAAGCCCTTTCAGGGTTTGGTAGCGGGAGATTGAGAACGAACGACGACGAAGAAGAAGAAGAAGAAGATGATGACACTGGAATGGATGAACCAGCAACCAATAGACATCAGATCTTTTTTATATCGAACGATGATCAAGCAGACTGTGGCGCAAGAGAGTAGGGGGTAGAAGTGTGTACAACCAACGAGCTGCAGGAACCATCTGGATCGTCAAACATTGCAATTTACTGAAACTGACTAAGCGCCTTTTGATATGACAGGAGTGCAGTGAAGCCGATTCTGTGCAACATAAGATAATACTTTGTTTATTATAAAATCCTAAATCATGATTGTATCAATAGCTTTCGGTCTATGACACGTGCTTGCATTATTTTCTATCCAACAATATCAGGTTTCCTTCACCTTCAGATTTTAACATGTTGTGATATGTGTTTTATAAGGAAGTGGACTTTGGGGAGATCAGTGTGTTATCATTATTTTACATTACATTTCTGAATTGTATCGATACTGATAGTTTCCGTAGACTGTTGACAGTACACACTCATGTTCCGTTCAAGTCCTCATCCCAGCTATACTATTGACTGATCTTTATAATCTAGCGAACTGGGGGTTTCCTGTTCATCAATTATAATGTTATGAACAAAACGCTTGTTAGAGTTGCATGCTTTCTGTGCTTCTGTTTGGTGTGAATTGTTGGGGAGTACCAGGGTGGGGGGGGGGGGTGGGGGGGGGGGGGACGGTATCATATTTTGGTCACACAAGGTGGCTAAGAAAGATTCGAACAATGTTCTGACAAAACACCATCATCAAAGTACAGCTGCTTGGCGGGTACATTCAATATTACATCAACACAATCTCCAACCGACAGCTGCTTGGCAAGAACAATCAAGATTATATAAACACAATCTCCAACGGACAGCTGCGTGGCAAGAACAATCAATATTACATCAACACCATCTCCAACCGACAGTTGCTTGGCAGGAATAATCAAGATTACAGGAACACCATCTCTAAGTGGTCGGAGATGAAATTGGATGGATACGTCCAAGACAAAGAACATCATCATCAGAACTGCCTGACAACTCCCAGAATCCTCAGACCAAGGCACCAAGAACACAAAGACGACATTACTTATTATTTGATTCAGAATGCCTTTCTCTTGGTTTTTCTTCCTGGTATGATTTTCAGCAGTGCATGTGTATATTAATTTAGCCATAATCAATGTTCGACCATATTCTGTGTGTCAAATCTAGTTTATCCTAAACTTGTCTAAGACTTCCAATACCGTTTTCCTCTCTCCCACACGATACGTCAATTCCTCATACAATCAACATAATCTGAAACTGTTTTTCTTCCCTACCATTAAGCCACTAATGACAAAAGCAACCGATTTAATTATTGATTCCCAACACCCTAGACCCCTCTATAAATATCAGGTTTACTGTTAGAGAAGATAAGGCAGAGGTAACAATAACTGGTAACTCCATTTCATTAAAAAGCTCTAGCAAAGTACACACCTTTTACCATAACGCCATCCTTCTGCAGCAGTGTCTGCTATGAAAACACTTTTATCTATAAGTTTCAGAATATATTTTATGAATGACTAACTCTTGACATTCCCACATTGTTAAATAAAGCTAGTCTGACAAGCTCGAATCAGTAACAGCGTAATTTTAAAATGCGAAAAACGAAACATGTCGTGTTTGCACACATTCCAACATTCGCTCACTGTTTGCTCGGCTCCACAGAAGCGCACTCAAATAAACTGCTTGATATCGTTTCCAGCTATACTTTTTTCATGGAAGGCTAGCTTATTGCATTCTTTAAGTCACATCATATTTGGGGTTGTGTGTCAAGGGCGTTTTTTTGACAACCCAGTAGGCCAATCGTCAGTCTGATATGTGGACACTGCCTTGTTGCGAATAACCGTTTAGTTAAATTAGCAAATCATTTTAGGTCAAAATTGTTCCAGGTAAACAGTGGTGTATTAATAATAATATTGGCACAGGCGAAGTGATTGATATGTGACATGCGATGTGGCAGTCAGAGTTTGAAAACAATATACATCACAAGTTGCAGTAAAAACAACAGAGTGAATGCCTAGGATTTTTGGTGACAGAAACAGACAATGAAACGTTTTCCTGTTTTGACAATGTCACAACATTAGCCAGCTGATATGTCCTATCACTGTAGATAGTGAGGCTATCACACATACACACATACACACACACACACTACCACACATACACGCACACACACACACACACACATATATTTTTATACTTTTGTGTACATTTCCAAAAAAAATATTATGTTTTACATTTTGTAAACGGTTGTTAAAAGTTGAGAAATAGAAGTCAAAGCAAAATGACAACGGTCATTGCCAGATACATACAGCGTGTACAGGGTGGTCATAGTCACACAACTTTGCCTGAAGGGACTGTCTAATCAGAATAGAACGTTCTCCTAGCAGGTAAGTTGGGGAGGTAGAAACCAAAGGCAACGGGAACTCTCACAAATAAATGCATGCTGAAGATGGGTGCACTGGCTCATCGGGAGCAGAACACAATACAAGTCAAACCATCTAATGATGATAGACATACATTTTACTACGTTGAAGACAAAGATGGAGAGATCTGACGGCCGACAAGAACGAAGACGAAAGTAAGGTTTTAAAAAAAACTGTATTGACTTTATTGATTTACGTTAGGTGCCCTAATAGAACAAAGGAGAATTATTGATACCAACGTATTTGTTCTCTTATATCGACTAGGCTATCTTTAAGTGAATGGGTAGAATGTATTTAACATCGGTCTCAAGTATTGTCTAGCAGTATTTATCAACTTTAGGATTTTTAATCATTTTTATTGCATAAACAGAGGGAAAGGAGAGCTAACAATGAGATCCAGTGCCGGTGGTAGAAATTAAATACAAACGTAGACACATTGCATGTTCTCAGAAAGAGCCAGTACATTCACACACACACACATACAAACACACACACGCACGCACAAACACACGTATGAACAGTGCATACACATGTATAAATATTGTCAAACCATAACATACGAAAGTAGACAATGTATACACACTTGTAGAAATAATATTTACACACTTGGAAACATAATACACACACGTAGAAACATTATATACGCCGGTAGAAAACGTATACACACAGGTAGAAAGATTATACACAGGTAGACATAGTATACACACAGGTAGAAACATTATACACACATACATAAACATTAAACACACGTGTAAACATTAAACACACGTACAACCATTATACACACAGGTAGAAACATTATACGAACACGTAGAAACATTATACACACATGTAGAATCGTTAAACACACGTATAAACAGTATACACAAATGTAGAAACATTATACACACTTCTAAAAAGTATACACAAGTGTAAATATTATACACACACGTGAAATATTATTCACACATGTAAAATAGTATACACACAGGTAAACCAGTATACACACAGGTATAAACATTATACACACATTTAGAAACATTATTCACACATGTGTAAACATTATGCACACACAAACACGCAAACATTACACACGTAAATACAGTATACACAAGTAAACACATAATCATTACACACGTAAACACATTATACACACGTAAACACATAATACACACAGGTAGGAACATTATAAACACAGAAGTTGACGCAGTATGTACAGACGCAATAACATCATACACACCCGCATAATAACTATACAAACACGTCCACTGATGACTGCTAATAATTCGCTATGATCCCTGTGAAACACCAGGCAACACCAAGTGTAGTCGTCATACATTAACTCTGTATCCCTGCATGTATATTTATGGTCTCACAGCAATAGAAGATCATATTGAGAATACTAGAAGGGTCGTTGCCCTGGTACTATCCTATTCAACCTGGCGGCCCTCGGGTGACACTCACGAATAGACAAAACCAACTCATTATTGACGCAGGTGATGCTATTGTAGAAAAAACATAAACACACGTACACACATTTGAACTTTAAAACACAGATGTGCATACACTTATAATTTATATATTTAGGTGAAAATACTCACTCCTGTAATCCCCCCCCCCCCTTTCTACTGTGATGACAAAACAGAAACTTGATTGACAACCCTTAACGTTGACACATATAAGTGCAGACAACCGGTGATTGATTGTCTCACTTACCTCCCGTTGTTTTACAGCAAGAGGTGGTAACGTGTCCATCAATCGTGGTTTAATTATAAGCCAATTACTGAAAGGTCACAACACACATGCATGAATGCCATCTTTCTCTCTCTCTCTTTATCGCTGTCTCTCTCTCACTATCTCTCTATCGCATTCGCACACAATAACACATTAACCAGTGTTACTTAATTAGGTGCAATAATCTTAGATTAAGAAATATAAATATTTCATAAAAACATTACTGGTTTAGGTACAATTTTTCCTTTGTACTAAGACAAATTATTTGTTTGTGAGGTTACAGTAGAGTTGTACTAGTAGAGGGCGTTGTGTACATAGACGTAGTTCTCTAGGTTTTGGGAAATTTGGTTACAATAGGAGAAATAGAAGTTCTAGTAAACGGACAAATGACACATATGTTTAAATATAAGTTTAGAAAAATCAAAATAGAAAAAGGCCGTTCCTCCATCGTAGATGATGATGGCATAATTAATTTTGCTAGCCCTATTTTGAGTAAGGATTAACTGCGCTCATTCTTATCCTCACCCTCTCGTCTCGTGCCGCCAATCCAGAGTGGCAAGTCAAGGACACGACGACTAGGAGGCGACTACGAGATGCAGGGGACTCCGCATTAAGCACCCCTAAAAAAAACGGCTGAGTCCGGAGTCGAACCCACATCACCTGATCACTGGACGACGGCCTAATTACTTCGCCACGGAATCACCCCCCCCCCCAACCCCCCCCCCCTCCCTTAAAAAAAGGAATGTGAGCATTATTAATTGTTTTAAGGTTAATATATTGCATATTGAGTTTCCAATTATCAGTTAAAGGCAGCGTGATCTTCCGCGCGTAGATAAAGTGTCAGATTATGTCAACTAGAGATAATATCAGATTATGTCAAGTAGAGATAATATCAGATTATGTAAAGTAAAGATAATGTAAGATAATGTCAACTAGAGATAATATCAGATTATGTCAACTAGAGATAATAAACGAATGTGTCAGCTAGAGATAATATCATATTATGTCAACTAGAGATAATCAACGAATGTGTCAGCTAGAGATAATATCAGATTATGTCGACTAAAGATAAAATCAGATTATGTCAACTAGAGATAATAAACGAACATGGCAACTAGAGATAATATTAAATTATGTCAACTAGAAGTAATATCATAATGTTCCAGCTAAAGATAATATTAGAATATATCAACTATATAGATACTATACGATTATGTCAGCTAGAGATAATATCAGACTATGTCAACTAGAGATAATATCAGATTATGTCAACTAGAGATAATAACATATATTTTTTTTTTTTAATTGGAGGGGTTAAAAATGCATAAAGGTCCAGGCAAGACGGTATTTATCCAAAATTGCTATTTCTTCTTCTTCTTCGTACGCAGTCAGACAGTAACCATTATTTTTTCGAAAAAAGCGGCGGTCATCCTGAGGCTGTCGCCACTGCCATAGAGCTTGTCTTGCAGTTCCACTGGTAATGGCCACATCTGCTCTCTCTGATCCTCGTATGTCGGGCAGTTCTGCAGCAGATGTTCAGCGGTCATTTTGCCAGTACCGCACGGGCATTCGTCGGTACACCCTATCTTCAATTTGTTGAATAGGTGGTACCTCAGTCTATTGTGGCCAGTGCGAAGTCTGAAGACAACGACCTGCTCTCTTCGGTTAAACTGGCAATAGGCATCGTTTTTGGTGTAACCAGTATGTTCGGTTTCCCATTTGGTCATGTATCTGGCTTTGAAAAGCCGTTTTGACTCTTCGTACGTCATACTAGTATCTGTTTGTGGTAGTCTTGCACCTTCTTTTGCCAGTCTGTCTGCCTCCTCGTTGCCTTGGATGTTGCAGTGTGATGGGACCCACTGTACTACTACCCTTTTTGGTGTGGACTGCTGGCACAGTTTGCAGAGTGCTGCTCTCAAGTCATTATGCTCAGTATTTTTCTGGCTTTTTAGCACTGTGACTACGGTGAGAGCATATGTAAGCAGGACTATATGGCTTTCACAAAATTGCTATTTGAAATTAGAGACCAACTAGCAAAACCATTTGCTATATTATTTTCTCAATCACTTGCAAAAGGGATTGTTCCACGGGATTGGAAAGATGCAGGAGTGACCCCTTTATTCCCGTTATCCCTTTTGTCACCACACACTGCTTGCATTCTGCGATGAATTTCATCTGGTCGACATCCTTCAGCTGTTAGAAACCGAATCACCGCTCGCTGATCAACTCTGGACGGATTCCGTATCACATCTGCCATTTTTTAAACGATCTGCTGAGGAAACTATGAGTCGGATGATAATACAATTTTGCAAACTTGACGATTGGTATGTGCTGTTCACATCAGAAGTGACGTTATCATCGTACATGTGTTAACTTGGTGCAGTTAGGTCTGTAGGTCTGGTTTCATTCGAACACGCCTCTAATATATGCGTGTGTGTGTGTGTGTGTGTGTGTGTGTGTGTGTGAATATGGGGCATATCAAACAACTTGCAGCATCTTCATCCAATCCTTAGAGTCTACTATATTTCATATAGGAAAAGACAAGAGTGAAAACATGGGAGTCCCCTTGGCAGCTTGACATCCGACATTCAAGTAATCCTGCAACAATGCCAGCTTACGATGACATACCCAGCATACACACTGTCCCATAACATCTTCCGGAACCTTTCACAAGACTCAACGACACTGACGGATGGAAACAATTGATGACGTACTTCCCAGTACGGGTCTCATAATACCATGGATAGGGACGAGACAAAATTGACCATTTCAATAAACCAACAGAAAATGTTAGAATAATATTCCTATCCGCATTCTAGTGTGCAGCTGGATGAAATTAGGGTTAGGTTGAAAAGTGCAGATGGTGCTTATAAATAAACCATAGTTCGTTTTAATGAGTCGTGCCAAGAGCCCACTGCAACATTCTGTGCGTGTCGTATAATTCGTCGGAGGTAGGTGGTCTATGGGAACTAGGAAGCGCATCACGAAAAGCAACAAACATCCACAGAAATCAGAGCTGCGGGGGTGCAGGCATGTGGTAACATAGATCGAGGGTCAGCTTCCCTGACCGTCTAGGGGCGTTATCATAACACACGGATCTATTACTTTAAACAAAAATAAATAAGTACAGGTTTTTTGCACATTTCTGAATTTGTCATAGGATTACTTAACTTCTGTGTACTGTTTTGTAAGGTTCTGCAAAGTTAGTATACAGCCAGTTTCTTCTACTTAACTGTATGTACAAATAGCTATGTTCATCAAATCCTTTCTTTAATGCACATTAATTGACCCCATTCCAAGCATTCACCACTCTGAGCCTTTAACTGACCCTATTCCAATCATCCATCACTCTGACCCCTTAACTGACCGTATTCCAAGCATTCATTACTCTGACTAAAACAGATTCCAAAGATCTGATCTGGTAAAGTAATGAAGAGCAGTCACCCTGCAGTTTAAGCTTGGTTGACACCACGCCTTCTTCTTAGTATGACTTCCCCCAATTTCCTGGTTAGTTAAGAGGTTTTAAAGGTTGCTACGTCACTGCTGTCGCCACTTCCAGTGCTGTCTTTTTTGTTTATTCCCTCCCCCCCCCCCTCCCTCCCAAACAAAAACAAACAAACAACATACGTTTCAGGGGATTCGATCCGGTCCCGTCATTGTCAGCAGGGATTGAAACTATTCGGCTACGCACTCCATTCTTGGTTAAAAACCGATAGATGAAACTTAAGATGTTAGCTCTCGTGCGCTTTTAACAAGGACGTATATGCTAATGGCACTGCCACATGCATCTAGCTATTTACATTGATTCACGCACATAACATTTGAAGCAGAATTTCAACAGCTGTGAAATCTTATTCTGAACTGTGAGTCATTCAATCAGAAACTTGAAACTGTGGTTTGGTTGGGATTGTTCACTTAACATTCTCTCCAATAACCGAAGTCTGCTCCTGAGGGTTGTTCAAACAGGATATCGTGTAGTTGAAGGCGTTAGCTCCTTGAGCAAGATAAACCTGGTCAGTGTCATTTCGGTCCGTGTTAAGTCCGACATGTTACAGTTGTTTTGCGTGCCCATGCTGAGATGTTAAGTTACTTCTTCTTCTTCTGCGTACACAGTCAGACAGTAACCATTATTTTCTCGAAAAAAGCGGCGGTCATCCTGAGACTCTCGCCACTACCATAGAGCTTGTCGTGCAGTTCCACTGGCAATGGCCACATCTGCTCTCTCTGATCCTCGTATGTCGGGCAGTTCTGCAGCAGATGTTCAGTGGTCATTTTACCAGTACCGCACAGGCATTCGTCGGTACACCCTATTTTCAATTTGTTGAATAGGTGGTACCTCAGTCTGTTGTGGCCAGTGCGAAGTCTGAAGACAACGACCTGCTCTCTTCGGTTCAACTGGTAATAGGCATCGTTTTTGGTGTAACCAGTATGTTCGGTTTCCCATTTGGTCATGTACCTGGCTTTGATAAGCCGTTTTGACTCTTCGTACGTCATACTGGTATCTGTTTGTGGTAGCCTTGCACCTTCTTTTGCCAGTCTGTCTGCCTCCTCGTTGCCTTGGATGTTGCAGTGTGACGGAACCCACTGTACCACTACCCTTTTTGGTGCGGACTGCTGGCACAGTTTGCAGAGTGCTGCTCTTAAGTCATTAAGCTCAGTGTTTTTCTGGCTTTTTAGCGCTGTGACTACGTCGAGAGCATCTGTCAGCAGGACTATATGGCTCTCATTTTCACTGTGTGTTACCATTTCTTCCACTGCCGCCCTCAGTGCCTCTGCCTCTGCTCTGAAATTGCTTGTGTACTTACCAGTAGCGAATGACAGTGTTATTTTTCTGCCATTTTGTAGGTTCAGGAATGCTCCTGCCCCTCCGTTCTGTGTAGTGTTTGTTACAGAACCGTCGGTGTATGCATGGGTCCAGTCCATGCTTGGGTAGCTTTTCGTTATGAAGCTTAGAGTAGTGTCTCTCCTTTCTTTTTCACTCTTGCAGTTTTTGTTTGCAATACCTGGTATATTTTCTACCACCTCTGGAAATATATCCTGCCTCCAAGTAGGTTTTCGTACAGTAGTGATGGGTTTTGGTGTTGTTAGTGCGTTTATGGGATCTTCGTGCATCTTTGCTTTGGCTATGTCTGCAAAGTTTCTCCGCTTTAGTTTCCCATTTCCCAAATTGTTTAGTCTCTGGTACATTGGATGGTCCGTCAGTCTTCGGAGTTTCTCTGACTGCAGCTCGGCTCTGCAGTCTCTTCTATCGGTCATGGATTGCAGTTTTGTAATCTTTTCAAGTTGTTAAGTTACAAGTGGGTGGATATTAATAACAAAGTGAAATGATGCGTTGAAGCGAAGACTAATGGCAGGATCAGGTTAAATATACTGAACGTGGCACAAATTAAATAAATCAGCATCTTGTTTGGAAAGAAAATACAGTGAGGAAAAGAACTGGCCACCCGTTTAGTATACAAACATCTCAACAAGTCATCACTAGCAGCATGGTTTGCTTTTGGACTACTTCAGCGTTTTTGGTGGGTATATAAGTTCGAGAAAAAAGAAGTTTGACAATAAATCAAACTTTCAAACATCTCTCCTGACTTCATAAACAGTTGACCACAGTTGGCAGCAATTGCGATCATGACCTATTGGTTCTGCCTATCTCCAGATCTAGCCATTTAATTGAAGGAGGCAAATGACAAGGCAGTACATGTCGTTGAATGATGGATGTATGCTGTTTGATGTGATGATTGGACACGGAAAGGAAGAAAGGAATAGCAATTTGATTTCACATTTCTCCACAGCTCACCGATCTTATCATCCTATAATCAGTCAGTCAGTCAATATTCCTCTATGCTTGTGAGACATGGACAGTTACAGCTGACCTTCAGCGAAGGATACAGACCTTAGAGATGAGTTGTTTCCGGAGACTTTTAAACGTACGTACAAAGATCGAGTTACAAATGAGATAGAATTACAACAGCCATATGGCCTTTTGAAGACCTCTTGGTAACTGTCAGAAGAAGGAAACTCGCTTGGTACGGTCAACTATCGAGATCAAATGGTCTTGCAAATACGATCCTGCAAAGCAGATGACGAAGAAGCCGTCCCAAAAAGTGGTGGGAGGACAACATAAAAGAATGGGCAAAACTTCGTCCAGAAGAGGCACAGGCAGCGGCCGCTGATAGAGAAGGGTGGCGTTGGGTTGTGAGGAGATTTTCATGTGTGCCCCAACGACATCACTGGTTACTGGATGACCTGACCTGACCTGACCTGAGTCAGTCAAGGCAAAAAGAGGCTACCAGTACATCTCACATTTCCTTATTCGTGTACTGTAAGGATGTATCTATTTGTCTGTTCCTGCAGATTCCATGCCATAGCCTGTCTGGCTTTGTTAGATAATACCTTCTTCAGCATATATCAATCAAGTCAAATTGTTTCTAACTGTTTTGTTGCAGTCGCTGTTGTTGCCTTCTATCCCACATGTGTTCATTCATTAACCATAACGAGCCAATTAATGCCCATTCAACTTTGTAGACAACTGTTAACATAGCACTGGGGCCTCAGTTATATCCCTTTAGAAGATCTCCTTGTCTTAGAATCAATGGTATTCTCCATACAACATGACCGACCTGACACTTGAATGTTTAACACCCCGGTGCATTTTGGGATGTAAGGTAAACTCCCATTTAAAATGGCAATACATTGCAGACAGAGTGCATATATATGGGATTACACGCTTTTGAAAATGTGTGAAAGAGGTCGTGCATTTTTATATGGGAAAAGCAAAACGTTGATTTGCGGACCGAATTTCACCAGTTGATGACGAGTAGTTGAGAATATCTTTGACTAAATGAACATTCGGATGTGGGTGGACGCTTTAGGTAAATATAGGAGAGTGTGTATTTTGGCACGTGGTCAGAAGTAGCTTAACCGAATGAACCTTTAGGCTCTTCTGTCCGCTGAGTGGGAAGAGAAAAGACATTTAGGCTCTCCTGTCCGCTGAGTGTGAAGAGAATGGACATTTAGGTTCTCCTGTCCGCTGAGTGTGAAGAGAATGGACATTTAGATTCTCCTGTCCGCTGAGTGTGAAGAGAATGGACATTAAGGTATTCCTGTCTGCTGAGTGTGAAGAGAATGGACATTTAGGTTCTCCTGACCGCTGAGTGTGAAGAGAATGGACATTTAGGCTCTCATGACCGCTGAGTGAGAAGAAAATGTACATTTAGTTTCTCATGTCCGCTGAGTGTCAATCGAATGGACATTTAGGCTCTCCTGTGAAGAGAATGGGCACTATTATAGTTCGTCCATTAAACAATAAGACTATATGAGAGTATTTAAAGTGGCGGTTACAATATTACTGGTTTTACGTGATGTGGTTGCTAACTTCATGTACAACCTAATATTTGAAACTTTTAAGACATGATTTAATTTTGACAGTGGTTCTGTGCATTTCAATCCGAGTACTTCTCGGTCTTACGAGAGCACGATAGTAGATAGACCACCCAAGCCCTTTATTAAAAAATTTTTTTTAAATGAGAAGCGAACTTTGAAACCATTTATTTTGTCTCTTGCAATGTTTATTATTTCTCAACATACTTTTAACAAAATTTGAATCAATCCCACTGTAACATCCAAGGCAACGAGGAGGCAGACAGACTGGCAAAAGAAGGTGAAAGACTACCACAACCAGATTCTAGTGACATACGAAGAGTCAAAAAGGCTTATTAGAGCTAGATACATGACCAAATGGGAAACATAACATACTGGCTACACAAAAAACAATGCCTATTACCAGTTTAACAGAAGAGAGAAGGTCGTGGCCTTCAGACTTCGCACAGGCCACAATAGACTTAGGTACCACCTATTCAATAAATTGAAGATAGGTGGCACTGACGAATGCACGTGCAGTACCGGGAAAATGACCGCTGAACATTTGCTGCAAAACTGCCCGACATACGAGGATCAGAGAAAGCAGATGTGGCCATCACCAGTGGCAACACTAGACAAGATCTATGGCAGTGTCGACAGCCTCAGGATGACCGCTGCTTTTTTCGAAGAAAATACAGGTTGACGTCTGACAGCGTACGAAGAAGAAGAAGAAAGAAGAAGAATCAATTTTCCAATCGCTTTATCGGTGAACCAAACATTTACAGACACAGTCAGCCAGCTTGACTTATTTTCAATTTTCCAGTTTGAAATAAAGATAAATTAGTACTAAAACTTGGTCTATGACCTTGAAGGTATCTTGACCACCTCGCCACGCACCAAGAGGATATCACAATTGAGCAGTCAATTCTCACTGATTTCGCGTACAGGGACAACATCGTTCTGTTTGGCACAGACAACTCTGGGCTGCAGCACTCTCTAGAAATTATAGACAGCGATACCCGCTTTCTAGGCGTCCCTATATCATGGGTCAAAACCCAAGTTCAGAATCTCTTTTCCGACACAGCACCCAAACTCATTCATACTCATTGGGACACATCGGATAGCATCAATGAGTTTGTCTGATTCAGCAGCATTATATCATACGATTGGCGCAGCGATCCCGATATGTAAAGGCTGATTGCACTATCTGCGTCTTCTATGCACGACCTTTGTCGTGTATGGAGTAACGGCAAGATCTCCTTTTGAAACAAAAATCAGCATCTACCAGTCTTGGTTGCTCCAAGATATATATATATATATGATTAAACTAGCCAATCTACCTCGTGAAAAACAGACGTCTAGTATAATTATAAGTCCAGTACGTCTTACTCTATCTACAACAATGTCTGATATGGTTCTCTGGTTGTCTTGGACTTCAGCCATTAATGTTGGTGGTCCTCACCGCTGCCCTTATACTGGTCTGTCTTAGACCTTAAACACCCACGTAGGAGAACAAACAGTGTTGAAAGTAAACCAATAATGTTTACAAAATAGAGCAATTGTGTGTTGGGAACCTAAATAAAAAATTTATTAATTTTAAACAAATTAATTCAAAAAATAATTACTGAAATTAAAATAATAAATAAATCTGTTTAAATACAATTTAAACATAAATTAAAACAACAAAAGTAGGATCTAGGGTAAAAATGCTAATGATAAACGAGTAGAGGATTAGTTGCAATTGAGGGGAGCGCTCGATACAGTTGCTGAGTGTATCCGGGTCGACCTTCTCCAACTGTGGAGAGTGTATTTGTACAAGGCGCCATTGTCCGTTGCTATGGTGCTAAACTGTATTTACATTTCAAACATGTAGTGTCCTGCTATTTCAAACAGCCCCGACTACTGATGTAGGATTAGAGAGAATGAAAGAGGATCTTGTCATAGCTGCTATATAAACGTCTATGAATTAACAATATGTCTAAGGAATTTCGTCTATTTTGCCATCCTCTATCGATAAAAATCAACAACATAATGAAACACAGAAAGGAACAACTTGGTCAAATTCAGAGAACAAGTTGTGTGTGTTTCGCTCCTATCTCACCGTGTATGTTTTTATTAATTGTTTTATAAATCTTATCTCATTATAAATCTTATCTCATTATAAATCTTATCTCATTATAAATCGTATCTCATTATAAATCTTATCTCATTATAAATCTTATCTCATTATAAATCTTATCTCATTATAAATCGTATCTCATTATAAATCTTATCTCATTATAAATCTTATCTCATTATAAAACATGGAGTGGCTTTAGCTTCTCCTTACATCATCATCGGCTTCAGATCGCCCAACATGGGGACGGCGTGGCCTACTGGCACGGCTCACAAACCAAAGATGCTGGGTTCAATCCCCATCACAGCACCGGCAGTTACCCCAGGGAAGCGAACCCTTAGAAACGGCAGGAGGAAGCAGACCCTTACATACAATGAATGCTGAAGTCGGATACACTGGGCCGACTGGCGCAAAATAAAAACCACAGTGCAACGCACTCCGGCTTGGGGATTAGAGAAATCAGGCGAACTAAAAAAAAAAAATCGCTCAACAACAACAAAAACGAAGGAATGCAAATTATAATGAAGATTATACATTACATTATAATGAAGGCTATTAATGAAGATTATACATTAAATTATAATGAAGGCTATTAATGAAGATTATACATTAAATTATAATGAAGGCTATTAATGAAGATTATACATTAAATTATAATGAAGGCTATTAATGAAGATTATACATTAAATTATAATGAAGGCTATTAATGAAGATTATACATTAAATTATAATGAAGGCTATTAATGAAGATTATACATTAAATTATAATGAAGGCTATTAATGAAGATTATACATTAAATTATAATGAAGGCTATTAATGAAGATTATACATTAAATTATAATGAAGGCTATTAATGAAGATTATACATTAAATCCAGTTGCTAAAGAACATTTAAAAGAAATTTGATTTTGAGAACATGTCTTTTTTAGCATTTGGATGAGAAATCAGGAATTGAATTATGTCGACTAGAAATTACGGGTTGTCTTTGAGATTTATTACAATTTTGGAAATTGTAAAATGTCTTTATTGTACGCAATTCCTAGATGCGACTGTACGTCATCCATTTACCTGACATTTATCAGTCTCGATTCATACTAAGAGCAGGTGGTCAAGCGGTTTGTATGTTTGTCTTTGACCACGAGAACATTGGTTCAAATCTTTCCATCTTTTAATTTCTATCCTAGGTACTATAACATAACTAGGCTGTTCAAGAGTACAAGTGAACACCAATTTTAATATCGTGAGTAAGTAGAGCAAATGGATTGTCCATGTTAAGAAAACCCCTTTTAATGATGCGATGATATTCATAACTGCCAGGCAGATAACACAACTGTTAAGATGATACAAACAGGTGCCGAACTGTTGATATGATTCAAACAGGTCAGATACTACCAATATAAAAAAACAGGTAAGATACTACCAACATGATACAAACAGGTGCCAAACTGTTGATATGATACAAATAGGTCAGATACTACCAATATAAAACAAACAGGTAATATACTACCAACATGATACAAACAGGTGCCGAACTGTTGATATGATACAAACAGGTCAGATACTACCAATATAAAACAAACAGGTAAGATACTACCAAAATGATACAAACATGTATTTTACTACCAATATGAAACAAACAGGTATTATACTACCAATATGAAACAAACATGCATTATACTACCAATATGAAACAAACATGTATTATACTACCAATATGAAACATACATGTATGCCAGGCTGCCATAAAAACCGTCTGCTTCCAAGGAAAACTGCTGGAAGTCAAGGTGAGGGTCTTGGCCAGAATATTTTACCTGACCCGAGCTAACATGAACTACAGAGAAGATGATAGATAGGTCAAACATTACGGACACCATTGGATAATATTACCAGAAAAGCTATGTTCTGGAACGCACAGGGCAATCGACACAGGAACAACGAGACACTCACAGTAGAGGGAGCTTGTAA
>JAVGWX010000012.1:83224254-83234254 GCA_036924085.1 Ariolimax columbianus
ACCCTTCTACATCTCCACGGTGTAATCATGGATAACAGGCTGCAACAGAGCAAACTGGCTAAGGAGAAGGGGGTGAAGAGGAAAGGTTAACTCGGTACCCTAAAAATGACTGCTGAAGTCAGATTTGTCGGACCGAACGTTACATATATCGCAGTCAAGCTGTACACTACGCTACAACGCATTCCATTATCCAGACTACATCCTTCTACTTGCAAAACCATTGTCATAACTTGGTAGAGAGAGAGTTTGAGGATGAAAGACGACGAAGAAAAAAAAGAAGAAGCAGTTTATCCTTTCATTCGTTCCTGTGTTATTATTTACAGTGGACGATTTTCTTTCTAGTGTGCATGAGCCTCATAGTTAGCCATGATGGAGCAGACATCATAATGCCAAATCCTCATTTGTCACAACATTGGTCTTGTCTATCAGATCACGATTCGTCTCTTCTCACTGACCAGTGAGTCACTGATCCTCACCCCCACAAGTGAGTGTAAAGATGTGCCGAAAGATAACAGTTGAACGACCGGGTTATAACCTCTGACGATCAGATTACTTCCTGTTGGATTGATGTGTGTAGTTTATTTTCACTCCACCCCTAAGGTACCAGGTAACAAACAAGCGATAAGGTCGAATGAGGTACTGTCAAAAGTAAAAATACAAAAAATAATATGTTTTACAGTACACACTTCTATTATCACTAAGACACGTCTTTTGTTTTGGAGACTGCGCGTGTGTAATTTGGATAGATTAACAGTAGTAGAGTAGTAGAAGAGAATGTTTACATCATTTTCTTTCTTATGGCAAAGTTTGTTGTTGTTGTTGTTGTTTAATGTAAACAATGAGTATGTTTACTATTTTATTCGGTTTGAAAAATGCGTTAATTGGCGGGTGTCAGTGGCTTTCTGGACTACCCGAGCGTGCTGATAAACGAGAACCGTGGTCCTCCAGGCGGGTGTGCTAGGCTTGGCTACATCTGCGTGACGCTCAGTACTATAATGTCGATCAACAGCTCGTCAGATGTACAGCGTTGAAAACATCATGCTTTCTGGAAATGCTACATGGAAAAGAGGTAGTGGTTTTGGTTAGTTTATTGTGCCTGACCCTGACATGACGTCCTGGTCAGTATGTTGTGTTTGACCCTGACATAACGTCCTGGTTAGTATGTTGTGCCTCACCCTAACACGACGCCCTGGTCAGTATGTTGTGCCTCACCCTGACACGACGCCCTGGTCAGTATGTTGTGCCTGACTCTGACACGACGTCCTGGTCAGTATGTTGTGCCTCACCCTGACACGACGCGCTGGTCAGTGTGTTGTCTGTGGCTATTAACGCCTTAGTTCCCAGGGAGAGTTAATTACAATAGGAGAAATATAGATACATGTGAACAACGACTATGCCAAGTTATATACAAGTGTATAAATACAGAAGAAATGTGAAATGAGTTTTAAAGTATGGATTGCCGGTGTGTGAAATCAAATAGTGTTAGAGACATTATTACCCGAGGTCTTATCTTATGTGTCGTGCAGAATAATTAGCAGTCCAATAGTCCACGTGACTGCCAATTGATAACCCGATGTCATAGACATAATAGCAAGCATGTTCGTTAAATACATAATCAGGATTTCTCCATTGTAGCTCGGAAAAACTCGCATTCATTACGTATGGATGTGTTCCAGTGTTTCATACTGGGACCTTGAAAGTCTGAGGTTACCCAGCCCTTAATCAATCAATAACTGACACAACCTAATGACGAAATGACATGTCCAGTACTCAGTCAATAACTGAGGTGATCTAATAACGACATGAGATACCCAGTACTCAATCAATAACTGACATGACCTACGACCGACATGGAATGCCCAGTCCTCAATAAAGAACTAAGATTATATACTCACGGCACATCATTTTTAGTCCTCAATCAATAAATGACATGACCTACTGACTACATATGATGCCCAGTCCTCAATCAATAACTTACGTGAGTTCCTTACAGCAAAGGATGCCCACTCCTGAATGAACACCTGTCGTGACCTACTGACAACAAAGGATTCCCAGCCCCTAATCAACACCTGCCAAACCTACTGACAACATATGATGCCCAGTCCTCAATGTCACCTTCCATGACCTATTGACGTGATATGATGACCAGTACTCAATGTCACCTTTCATGACATACTGACGACTAATGATGCCCAGTTTTTAATGCCACCTCCCATGACCTACTGACGTGATAGGATGGCCGGTCCTCAATGTCACCTTTCGTAACCTACTGACGACTTATGATGCCCAGTTTTCAATGCCACTTCCCATGACCTACTGATGTGATATGATGCCCAGTTCTCAATGCAACCTTCCATGACCTACTGATGACATAGGATGTCCAGTTCTCAATCAGCGCATACCATGACCTACTGATGACATAGGATGCCCAGTCGTCAATCAATAACTGACGTGATCTAATGACGACATAGGATGCATGACTAGTTAACGGCTTTACGTGTTTAGTACAGTGCATGATTCCTGTCCGATATCCCATTAGCGACCAACTCGTCAACCGATGGGACTCGCTAATGCTCAAGTTCAAAGTATGTGTTCTGCTCTGTTCCGTGCCGATGTCATTACACTCCCGGCAGACTCATAGACGATCAGTCCATCTAAGACAGTGCCTAATGTGCATATACTGATGATTTCAGTAGCTGGTTGATTATACACACTCCCGCTTCGTCTTACCCTGCATCACTTCCTGTTGAACATGCCCAAGTATTCAATCATTGTGATCTGTGCACAAGCGGTTCACCGAACACAGCACCATATATGGGGGACGGAGTGGCCTAGTGGTTAAGTGGCATGGCTCACAATCTAAAGGTGCTGGGTTCGATCCCCATCACAGCATCGGCCGTTACCCCGGGGAAGCAAAGCCTTAGAAAATGCAGGAGGAAGCAGACCCTTACATAAAATGCATGCTGAAGTCGGATGCACTGGGCCGACAGTCGCAAAATAAAAACCACAGTGCAACGCACACCCACCTTGGGGAATAGAGAAATAAGGCGAACGCAAAAAAGAACAAAAAAAAAAGCACCGTACTTCAAGAGAAAATCATTAAACAACATCAAATCGTCACCTCTCTCGAAGCTAGTGTTGTCGCAAAAGCTTTCATTGATTCAAACCAAAAAATGACCAGGACAATTGATGTGTTTATTTATTTGAATTTACATATTTATTTAAGTAACGATCTTAATAATGAAGGAATAACATACGGAATCAATTATTTAATGTATGTCCAACTTGAAGAAGAAAGAGAACAACGACGACGAAGAGGAAATCATTAACATATCAATTAATGATAACAACAAGAATAATTAACAGACGGGCAACATTTGAGATTTCACATTTCCTTGGAGAAGGTCAAGATTCAAAATTGTGGCAGTGGATCGCCCTATGTCGGAATCGATGCCAGCACCAACACGTTCATCCTTCTGAGTACGTCATCTAGATGGGTAACATGAAAGTTCTGATGCTCACAGTGGTCAGGAAATAACTCGAACTATCGGCATGTGGAACGTCTTCAATGATCTTTCTGTTCAGAGGGTGGTCTCATCAGAGCTCCTCTCTGGAAACCAAAACTGCGCCTATATATTGCCTGCGATTTATAATCAGTGTATGCGGCTTCGAGGCCTGAACGGTCTAACGTGGAGATCGGAAACCACTCGAGGTCATCCACATGCCTTACCAACGTCGTGTCAGTGGAGCACGTTGGCAAGACCTAGTCAGTATCATTGAGGTTTTCCTCAACACTGGATTGGTGTTGCCTCTCCTACTTCAGCCATGTAGCTCTCGCCTTCCAAGTTTGCCTCGCTTAGCAGCTTATACACTTGTACCGTGAAATCTGAGGCAGGGAATGACCTTTCCCTCATGAAGACATCCACGAGGCCGTCCTTGAAGCACTTTGCTGAGACAAATTGACCCTACGCCATATGCCCTACATGCTGCCTGGGAAAGCATGCGCTATAGGTACTTGTTGCCTGGACGGATGACTCATTAAACTGGATAACAACCACGAAGTTTTTTGGAGAATCTGATTAGCACACTACCTCACAACGGGGGGCGACAACTGGTCAGATTCAGCGCTCATAATATTTCCTGTGTGGTCTCCCGTAATCTCTCTTACTTCAGTTAAACACCAGGTGTCATTTGTTGCAAACTTTAGATTATATTTCACTGTTGTGTGTATTTTTATGGTACCACAGCTTTAACCCTGTCGACGAAGCTGCAAACGAATACCTGCAGAAATCAGGGGCACATTATAGTCAAAGCTGGAGTTACAGAATTCATGTTCTATCGTCCGTTCTCACTCTATTTCATTTGACTCTGTCCTTCAGTCACACTCCTGCACAGCTTTGACACGCGCCCTCATGGTGAGGCCCTTCCATTGCACTTTGGTTGGGCTAGCTTCTGAGGGCGCACAAACCTAGTATAGGTACATACAGACGCACACATTCATCCAAGCACTGGTTTATGCGTCCTGATATCGCCCAATGGACTACGGTCTGGGGTGGAAAATGACGCCTCGGCCAGTAGAAACTAGTGAGGCAAACATCTAAGCAACAACAACAACATGGTAACTGAGCGAAATAAAGACGTCTCTATGAGCCGTTTTCAAAATATATTCTTAATAAACTATTGGCTACTCTTTTTCCTCATTCATTTACCACTCACAGTTAATTTTGTGTTTTGAATTAGTGAATCAATTTCTCCATCTCTTTTCTTTTCCATTTAATGTATTGTCGAATTTAGTTTATCATTGTGCACATTCTTTCCTCGATCATTTGTTTTACTTCCGCTCGCGTAGTCATTGGCACATTCTTACGATACACTGTTATGACGCCGGACATACTTCAGTACCACACCCTCCAGGCTAAACCGTCCCCGTTTGGCCGACTTTTATTTAGATCATAGGATGCCTCGAGGAGGATGTACCTGCCAATCAATTTCTAAAATCAGATTGTGGAATGTAGAATGGGAGACGACTCTCTCAAACACGGCCGTCACCTAACGGCGTGGCTAGGTCAAAGCGGAAAGACATTATCCTCACTACAGGCAGCTAAATATTTAGCCACCAAGCGTGCTCATGGGCAGTTGATTATGCTGGCCCTACTACCTTCAAACCTACCTATTCTCCACAGGGAACTAAACGGTACTGATGGAATATTAAGTTTGATTATGGTGATTTCCGCAGGTAAGATGAACTATACGACTTGCAACGTCACATCTTTAATTCTTATGGTGGAATCACCTAAAGCTAAATGAATGCAGGTACCCTCCCACCAGGTAAATATTTGAAACAAATGTGCTCCAAGATTCAGTCAAACCCGGTTGTTCTGTTCGGGATGGCTGGTGGGGTGAGCGTGGGGGTAGAGGGGTGGCGGGGGGATGGTGGGAATAAGTAGGCCATGTCGGCGTGACATTGTCGCTTTGCCTTGATCTCCTTGTTGCCAGAAAAGCAAGTCAATCTTACATTTTGGCTCGAAAAACGTACTAATATTATCTGTGTTGATTCATTAGTTATTTCAGTATTAACACACATGCATGTATTCATTAATGCCCATCTTGATTACTATTCTGCGCCACCACTAATTAAACGTGTCTGACTATAATCGTCTGCAATTTCTTGGTTCGATTTTATAAATTGTCTTTGTTTTAATTAATTACTGTGCTGAATCTTAATGAATTGCATTCTCATTATTACTAATTGCCTTTGTTATGATTAATTTGTGTCGGGCTTGAAAAATAATCGTTCTCTTAATGATTGTAAGTTTGTTTAGGCGCTTACGTCCCATTTTCGCCGATTGATCACATCCATGCGGCACGGCTCCAGACCTTTTCCAGAATGAAGTGAGGCTGCTATCTGCTGACGTCATTATGTGTGTGAAGGACTGATCCTGCCCTTCCAGCCGGTCGGGAGAAGACTATAAGTGTTGAGGATCGACTTGTGTAGCATTTTGTGGCCCGGGGTTTACTGGTTCATCCGCGTTACATGACTGAATAAAGAAAGTCGGCGGCGGTCAAGTATTTTCGAGTTAGGGTTGAGGTATGCTTCAGCATAACCTCCACTTTCCTGATGTAACCATGCCTTCGGATGGCCAGGATACGCCACTGGTTGGGAATGTGGAAGGCGTCTCAGGTCAGGTCAGGGCCTCCAGTAACCGGTGATGTCGTTGGGGCACACATGAAGACATCATCACAATGCCACGCCACTCCTCTGTGTCAGATGCCACTGCCTGTAACTCTTCTGATCGGAGATTGGTCCATTCTTTTATGTTGTCCTCCAAGCTCTTTTTGGGACGGCCTCTTCGTCGTCTGCCATGCACCTTTCCGTGGAGGATTGTATTCGCAAGACCATTTGATCTCGATATGTGACCGTACCAAGCGAGTTTCCTTCTTTAGACAGTTGTCAAGAGGTCTTCAAAAGGCCCTATTGCTGTTGTAATTCTATCTGATATTTCCTAATTTGTAACTCGATCTTTGTACGTGACGTTTAAAAGTCTTCGGAAACATCTCATTTCCAAGGCCTGTATCCTTCGTTTAAGGTCAGCTGTAACTGTCCATGTCTCACAAGCATAGAGGAATATTAACAGGATGAGTTTTCGCATTAATAGGATTTTCGTGCGTAGTGCTAACCGTTTATCTTGCCAGATGTTGTTAAGCCGTGCAAGCGCCGCTATTGTCTGTGCTATTCTGGGGTCTAGCCTCCATGTTTTAGTAATTGATATGTTACGGAGCTGTAAAGTTGGACTGGGATCAGGTAAAACTGGTAAATGCAGATTGTTATTTTAAGGAGAATTTTGCCGTTAGTCCTAACATGCTAAAGGACGTGCATAGCTAGCCAGGTCCACCCTGATGTGAAATCGTTAACTTGATTAACTGACTTCGTTTTAGTCCATTTAAACTTCCTGTATATCAATTTATCTTTGCCTATATCTATTTTCGTTGTCTTTATTGATGAATTTCTTTTTCTGTTCATTTTCTTGCTCTTATTAATTTTCTTGGTGATTACTATTTTTATGTGCATTGATTTATTGTGTTCGTCAAGATTAATGTATTTCTTAATTATTATTATTCCTTGTCTAAATTACTGAATTTTGTAATTAATGCTATTCTTTGTCTAAGCTAATTTATTTCGTGATAATTATAATTTTCTGTCTTAATTAATTTATGTCGCCATTATGATTATTCCTTACCCGGAATGAGAATCTGCAACTTGATTAATTATATTCCCCTGATTGTTTTGTTTCTTTTTTAACATTTGTTTTATCTTGATCGGTTTTGTTTGTTTTGATCAATTTGTTTCGTATCGTTCCATTATTTTACTTACAATTAATTTTGTATTTAGCTATTACAAGTAATTCGCCTCTCTGTACACGTGTTAACAAGACAAGAAGTACAGTGACGTTCCAAAAATGGCAACGATTTGTACATCGGGCAAGCGACCTCATTATGTACAACAACTGCTACAAGACCATCATTGCTAATTCTTGAATATAGAATTCCTCTGAGGGAATGTTGTGGTGGATTATGGTTTAACTGAAAGTGAAAGTAAATTATCATCTTTCAATATATTTATTTTCTCTCCATCATGGGTTTTCGTGATTCTTGATTCTAGGATCCAACATCATGATCACGCACTGGGGACATTAATATGGCTCCGTTCCCTGTCAATGTAGCCAGCTAAGCTAATACTCATAGTCCCCTTCAGGTGTTGATTTCGTGTTCTTCGGATCTTTCCAGACAGAACACACATTCGCCACTCTCTCTTAGCAACTCCCAAATAGATCATCCTCTGCTCATATGCCTCTTCCTCATTCTGAAGTGTATCCATATCTGCCCTGATCAACTCAACCCTGCCCTCGTCATCAACGCATCGTTCACCCTAGCTCGTTCCACCACTGCATCAGCTCTTTCCTTGCCCCAGACGCCCGCATACCTCGGGCAGTAATGCACGTGACACGCTATAAAGCACCGTGAATTTATTTTCCTAATTATCTCAGTTTTTCTTGCATTCTCCCTTTTTACTTCCTCAAGGTTTATCCGGGATATTCGTTTAGATTCTAAATAACAAGTCTGACGCGGATCATACCTAAGGTATTGTTAGGGGGCTACTCTTTTTCAGAATAAATATTTTTGGGCTCTTTATTCTAATCGCTTAATTTAATTAATATGAGAAAACGAAATGGAGAAATTAGGATATCGTAGTCAGAAGAAATTGACTAACAGAAAAGATAAAGATAGAAACATATGTGATGTGATTTACAAAAGAAAAGGGGTTGAGATAAAAGAAAGTTGATCGCACACAAACTCACACAGATGGTAATGCAGGGGAGAAAAAGCAGAACTCTAAATTGGATAAAAGCGATTTAACATAGGAAGACACAAAGTGTTAGGTGCAATGGTGGTTTCTCATCACTTTAATGTTCACATTTTTTTAAAAAATATTTACATTCTGTAATGTTCCTGTAGAGGTAAAATCCCAACAGACATAAAAAGGTTAATGAAAAAAGAAATAACCCACATGGAGAACTCAAGAAGGAAGGAGAAATGGGGGAAGCGAGGAAAAGCAAGAGAGAATGGCGAGGGAGGGCATAAGCGATAAGGAGAAAAGGAAGGATGGAGGGTTAAAAATAAAAAATGAGAGATATAAAATGATGAGATGTAAAGTAACTGAGAATACGGAGAGACAGGAAAGAAGCGAAATAAACAATGGAGAATAACAGAAACAGGGAAGAATTGAAAGAAAGAAAAGAGAAGAATTGAGGTAAAAAATGGGGAATAATTAATGTAGGTAAATAAAAGGGGGAAAAATAAGGAGGTAAAGAAAGGGGAAGAACAGATTTAAAAAAGAGGAATAATTGAGGTAAAGAAATAGGAAGAAGCGAGGTAAAGAAAGAGGAAGAAGCGAGGTAAAGAAAGAGGAAGAAGCGAGGAAAAGAAAGAGGAAGAAGCGAGGAAAAGAAAGAGGAAGAAGCGAGGTAAAGAAAGAGGAAGAAGCGAGGTAAAGAAAGAGGAAGAAGCGAGGAAAAGAAAGAGGAAGAAGCGAGGAAAAGAAAGAGGAAGAAGCGAGGTAAAGAAAGAGGAAGAAGCGAGGAAAAGAAAGGGGAAGAATCGAGGAAAAGAAAGAGGAAGAAGCGAGGAAAAGAAAGAGGAAGAAGCGAGGAAAAGAAAGAGGAATAAGCTAGGAAAAGAAAGAGGAAGAAGCGAGGAAAAGAAAGAGGAAGAAACGAGGAAAAGAAAGAGGAAGAAGCGAGGAAAAGAAAGAGGAAGAAGCGAGGAAAAGAAAGAGTTGTGAAATGCTTGGAACATGTTGCCAAGGAAATAGGGGCCCAAAAGACAATTAATGCATTTAAAAATAGATTGGATACGTATACATTTAGAGCAAGGACATGTAAATTTATCTGGTTGGCTACAGACTCTGCAGATAATTCTAAAGCAGTATAAAGACGTTAAGTTAAGTTAAGTACAAGTGAGAATTAGATAGGCAGATAACAGTGAGGCAAAGAAAGTGATGAAAAAGGGCAGATTCAAAATGAGGCATGCAAGATCATGATGAGATAAAAGCATGTAAAAAAAGAGATAACAAAATAAAGGGACACAAATAGTGGCAGCTGAATAAACCGACGTAAAGAGAGAGATCCAGATAAGCCGACGTAAAGAGAGAGATCCAGATAAACCGACGTAAAGAGAGAGAGAGAGAGAGCCAGATAAACCGACGTAAAGAGAGAGAGCCAGATAAACCAATGTAAAGAGAGTGATCCAGATAAACCAAAGTAAAGAGAGAGAGAGAGATGGAGAGAAAGAGATAGATGGCTCAAGTTAAACCGACATAAAGAGAGAGAGAGCCAGATAAACCGACGTAAAGAGAGAAAGCCAGGTAAACCTACATAAAACGAGAGAGCCAGATAAACCGACGTAAAAAGAGAGAGCCAGATAAACCGTCGTAAAGAGAGAG